>VSMD01094324.1:0-74475 GCA_008750895.1 Mirza zaza
GGCATATAATCATGTGTTAAACTAGAGAAAGACACTTTCTCTGGCCAAAATTGGCCTACTTGTTTCTCAACAAATTCATTGAGAACAGAGACCATAATCTAACCCACTTTTGCATCAGCATGAACAAAGGTGCTCAGCAAATCTTATGTTGAACTGAATATTAACTGAAGGGACTGAGTATTGATTCGTACTTAAAATTTTAAAAGCTCATGACAGCTGTCACTTGAGATGTAACTCGGTGTTGTAATTGTACCTTAGGTGTAGCCAAGAAAGAGAGGTGAGGTAACAAGGAAATGGGGAAAAGATTGTGTGTGTGGATGGGTGTAGAGGTATGTGAGTTTATATCACATATTTGCGAGCCTACCAGATTAATGGTAGAAATTGGCTTGTTACTGCACGCGACCAGTAGTATATACATATACGACTAAATGACTGAAAGCTAATGGTTTTAAGGAGAAAACTATTAGACAAATTATTAATTAGGGTTTTAGAGCTTTGTTTGTGCACAATAATCTTTTGTTTACTTAAATAAGACACTAGGATATGTGAAAATACTGAGTGAGGTTGGATTCTAACCAGGAAGTATGAAAACATGTTAATTAGGCACATTAGTTCTTTCCCACAGGGCATCCTGACTAAATTACTAAAGCATCTTATTTCAAGCAAATAAATTGTTATTACTTAAAACAGAAATATTAATATGCCCTTAATTGTATACATTATCTTATCTAAATTTCTATTAGTCTAAAGTCAGCCTCCCAGTCTTCTCTCCTAGCTACTCCTCCTTTACCTGACCCACAAATGTCACTGTTCCTTTTCTCACACTTCACCTGTTTTCATAGAGAAATCAAGTATACCCATAATTATATAGGGACACCTTATCTACATCTCCAGTCCTGGTTTCCCTGATGAGTTAGAGATACATATTTCTAGCTTCTTACTCGACATCTCTCCTTGGATATGCCACAAATAACCCAAACTTACGTTGTCCAAAATATAGCTCAATATCTATCAAGCCAAATGGCTTCTCCTCCATGGAATTTCCATGTACTTCTGTTAGCTCTTATCTCCCTGCCTGTTCCCTCCACAGGACTGAAGGCGATGAACTGAACATGTGTCTTTCCCCTAGTGTCTGGCATATGGTAGGCATTTATAAATATTTGTGGAGAGAAATGATACTCCTATGATACTCATTCCCATACAAATGGGGATTTATTTCTCCCCTCAACTCCAATGTTTGTAAGTGGTTTATAAATGAATGAGTGGCTATGATACACACATAGATGTAAATATTTATTCCTACCCAAACCTCCAATCACCGTATCTGCATAAAATCTACAGGTCAGACAATGTTTGTTTTCATATAGCAGAGAAAACAAGCACATTTCACTTTTCTTCCTAGTTCTCAACTTCCTAGTTGAAGTTATACTTTTTATTCAATCTTATAAGCACTTTTTTATATTTTACAAAGCCTCAGGTATTCTTACCATGTATTCAATAATACTGCCCCCTGCAGAGAAGTCCCTTCTTCTTTATACCAGAAGTTCAGTCTGAAGCATCACAGGGACCTCATTGCAGAACTTACTCCTGTCCAACCATCTATACTCTACACTAGTGGTTCTCAAAGTGTGGTCCTTGTACAAGCAACATCCACAGCCTCTAGGAACTTGTTAGAAATGCAAATTCTTGGGCTCCACCCGACACCTTCTGAATCAGAAACTCCGGTGTGGGGCCCGCTGATCTGTTTTTTAACAAGCTCTGCAGGTGATTTGATGCATGAAAAAGATGAAGCACTACTATCACACCCTTCCCAGAGAAGGTCCACCTGCCATATGGAATCTTCCTGAATGAATGCTCCCTCCCCCAACTCTTGTTGTTCATTTGGGCCCCTCATCAGTTCCAAATCATACTCGCATTGAAAAAAAGCCTTGTGTGTTTGACAATGAGTCTGCAGAGTAGGGCCTGGAATCTTGATGTACTTAGAACAGAAGCAGGGTCAAAGGCAACAGTGGTTTTGGAAATGCAGTTTAACAGGAAGAAATTTTCTTCAAATGCAATATCATGCAGAAGCTCTGTGTGTGTGTGTGTGTGTGTGTGTGTGTGTGTGTGTGTGTGTGGTGACAGGGAACTACTGTGGCAACTGTGATGACAGGTAAGGGAAGCAGAGTCTGCTCCTCCCCTGGGCTTCTTCCCGCCCACCCCCTTCTCCATGACGCCTCCGGGGAACAGAGTCTGAGAACCTCAAGGCCGTGGAAAGGGAACTAGATGCGGAGCTCAGCCCCTGGGCTCTAGCTTGTTTCCATGGGCAATCCATTTGGCATCTCTGGGCCATATTTTCCTTATCTGAAAATGTTAAGTAACCTGTAAAATTTCTCTTTCAGTTAGAAGTTTATTGTTTTTTCTTTTTATATTTTTTAGCTTCTGATAGCAAGAGATATGGACTGTCTTGAAACTTCTCCCTTCCTGGGAGACCCAGGAAATAGATATTGGCTTTGCCATTTGCTAGTCCTCTGTCTTCCTCAGTATTGACTTAAAGGCATTAATGAATAAACAGGGCCAGGCTGCCACCATTTCAAGGACCAATAAAGGGAAGCAAAGCTTCCAAGAGAGTCACATAAACATCTAGGAGATGTTCAGCCCCAGCGTTTGACTGGGAACGTGGGCCGACGATGGGGGCAGGTGAAGAATTGAGAGAACAGCATAGCATGGTAGCACTGGCCTTCTCTGCCACCTCCCCCTCCTCCACTTTCCCCACTCCCCCTCCTCCCATGCATCCTCTTCCTCCTCCCCACCCTATTTTTCTTCCCTTTTTCCCAAGAGCTTGCAAAGCACTGTCCTGGAGCCCTCCTTTCCCATAGTCCATCATCTAACTCTCTGCATCCTCCATACTCCCAAGGCCAGAATCTACTACGGGTAACAAAAAGTCCAGGTTACTTTTACACTCCCTCTGCACCTCTGCCTTTCTATCTTCCCCCTCCTCTTGCTCCCTCCCGCTGCCTCCTCTCCCCTCTCAGGTCCCTGGACCATGCCTAAGGCTTCCTCTTAGGGAAAACCCTAAGCGCTCCGGCTGCTGCCATCTGAGTTAAAGTGGAAGACAAGCCCAGGGCAGAAGTGTGCTGTCCCATCTTTATGTCGCAGTAGGGTTTCCAGGTGTGCCGGAGCTGGGGGGTTGGGCACAGACCAAAGGGGACCTAAGGGGCCAAGGTGGACTAGACCTAATACTCTCATAACTTTGCTCCACATAAACGCTGTCTGGAAAGAAGGTCCTTCCAGTCTCTGTTCAGCAAGTAGTCAGGGGCTGATTCTCAGAGATTCAGAGACTGCTCTGTCACTCATTCCCTGGTGTAACAGGGGTTATGACAGAAATACCAGACACACTTTAACTAAATTTACATATCAAAAATGCCCTGGTAGGGAAAGCATATTGATAAAAATCTTATGCTATTGCTTCCACTTTACAGTAGACTACATTATTTAGGCACTTCCAAATATTTTTTCAGATTAGATTTAAAAAATGGCATCTATATAGCTGTGCATTTTTTTTTTTTTTTTTTTTGCTTTTATTGTATGGAAAACTGAAGTGCAGACTGCTTGGTTTGGACAGCTGGCAGCCCTTGCCATGCCCTTTCCCTCTCTCTCTTGCATTTTTAGTTCCCTCCATGTTTTTCTTTCCTTCAGCTCTAAATGGGTACAAATCTCACCTGTATTTTACCCTCACATTCCACTTTATCTCCTGTTCTGCTTCTCTGTCTCCCTCGACAGTCGAGCTCACTGAGACGTGAGTTGACATGTAGGGTCTGTGGTGATGCCCCACTTTCTTCCTCTAATCGCCCATGAATTGTCTGGCTTCTGCTGTCCCCTCCCCACCCCCAACCCCTACTCTACTGGAACTGTTGTTCTAAGTCACCCATTCCAAATCCTGAGGCAACTAACTTGTCCGTCGTTATCACATTTGACCTCCCTAAGAGAAGGTAGTGAGCATTTCCTTCTGGAGTCTCTTCCCTCCTGAGAGCACACAACCCCTTCTTTCCCATTTTTCCTTTCAGCTCATTCATTCTTCCCAGCCTTTGCTGGTGCTCCCTAAAATTCTGTCTTTTGTGCTTGTCTTTTTACGCTATTTACACCTCCTGGGAAAAATCACCCATGCCCAGAGACTCAGCCATCACCTGCATGCTGATGGTTTCCAAACATTCATCACCAGCCCAGATCTCCTGCTCATGGGCTCCAGACAGAGTTATCTGGGAACGTCTCCATTAACAGAGACCTCAAAATTAGGTCTGTTAACAAATTAAGATTATCATCTTACCTTTGAACTCTGCTCCTTTTGCTTGATGAATTGTATCATTCAGCCACTCAGGCGAGAAACCAAGATGTGTCCTAGTCTTGACTACTCAATCAACCATATCCCCCTAATTCTTCATTTGACATCGTCATTATCACTACCGCTCCTATTTTAGATCAGGTTGTGACCACTTTTCATTTGGGCAGATGCCCTCTGGGATCCAGCCCTCAGTCTCCTGCACCTTGAAATCCCTCTAATCCACTCTCCAGATGATCCTTCTGGAACAGCATCATCCAATGTAGTGGCCACTAGCCACACACAATTCAATTTAAATTTCTTAAAATTAAATAAAATTTAAAATTCACTTTCGTAGGTACCCTAGCCACATTTAAGTACTCAGTAGCCACGGGACTAATTGAAAAGCGCAGACACGAAACATTTCCATCGTTGCAGAAAGTTCTATTGGATGGCACTGTTCTAGAACACAACATGTCACATCCCTGCTTGCTTCCCTAGTGAGTCCCTGTAGACTCTAGATTAAATTCCAGATTCATCAGCTTGAAATGTAAGATCCTGCATGTTCTTCAAACTCAGCTCAAGCTCCGTTATATCCATGAAGCTTTTCCTTGTCTTTCTAGGCAGAGTTTGGGTTCACTTGTTTAAGACTTCCCCTGAAAGTTTATACTGCTGTGACACTCCTCATTTACTAATTTAAAAAAACCTATTCACTCACTGTGTAAGGCTGAACACGAGCTCCCCAAATGTGTGTGCATCCTAATTCCCACGACCTGTGAACGTGTTATCTTACATAGCAAAAGGGACTTGGCAGATGTGATTAAAGATCTTGAGATAGGGAGAGTGTGTTGGATTATCTAGGTGGGTCCAATGATGCCATCCCAAGGGTCCCCAGGAGAGAGATGCAGGAGTATCAAAATCAGAGATATAGAGGGAAGGAGGATATGGAACAATGGAAGCAGAAGTTGGAGGGATACATTTGAAGATGGAGAAGGAGCCATAAGCCAACAAATATAGGAAGCTTCTAGAAGCTAGAAAAGATAAACAGATTCTTCCCCAGAGCCTCCAGAAGCAACACAGCTCTGCTGACTCAGTGTGGACTTCTGACTTCCAGACTATAATATTATATTATAGCGTTGTGTTGTTTTAAACCACACAGTTTTTGGTAATTTGTTACAGCAGCAATAGGAAATTACTATGTATAATCTTCCATCTATCCATCCATCTGTCTGTGCCACAGGTATGACATTTGAGGTAGACCAGGTGAGTACCTTCTTCATGCCAGACCCAGCTGTGTGCTAAGATCACAGTAGTGAATTAGACCCAGCCTTACTGTTAGGGGAGGTACGGCAGGGAGAAGGGAGAAGACAGGAATTTTGGAAACTTGGAATTGTGAAGGTAATCGGAGGGTCAGACTATACCCTCAATGCCACTGTCTCAAGTTGGAGCTAGTCTCTGTAGAAAATGCAGAGCCATTGGAGGTCTTTGCATCATTAGCTCATGATCAGCTTGGAAATGGATCGATGCTGGAGGCAGGGACACACACCGGGTTGCTGCATTTTTCTAGGTGAGAAATGAGGAAAGAGAAAGCAAGAAAAGAGAGCTGGTAATATTTGGGTGATATTTCAGACGCAGAATTGAAGGGGTTTTGTGATCAGTTAAATCCTGTGCGAGAGAGGGCAGAATCCAAGATGACTCTGCTCCAAGATGACTCTGAGAACGGATGACTCTAAGCTCAGTGCCTGGCACACAGTGGATAAGAAACGATTGTCTTGAATTGAATTGTGTGGCGAAAAGACAATGGAGTAGATCATCACTGGGAGGAAGGGATGATGCCAATGAATATGAATAGTGGAGGAAAATAAATAGAAGAATAAGAGTGTGTGTGTGTGCATGTACGTGTGTGCAGGGTGCTGGGAAAAGAGGATGTGAAACATGTGCCCAGTTACCCTGAATGATTTTTACTGCTCAATTTAAGCTTTTGCTCTTTAGGCTAGAACCGTGTTCAGAGAGTGAATTCAGAAAACTGCATAACCACCTCAAAGATGCCAGATTTCTCTCCAAGGCAAGCTTACCAACTGTTTTGATCTGAAATGGTTTTGATCAGTGGAGAGAGAACAAGTGATTTGAGTTGGTTTTTGGTGCATTGCTGTTTCACTCTGGAATGAGGGAAGTGCCTCTGTTTTCTCCCTCTGATCACCCTCCCACTGCTATGGGGGAGAGTTTGATGTCTAAACCCGGGAGTGGAATATGTTCTGGCACTGCACGGGGGTATAGAGGCCCCCCCTTGTACAAACCCCCTCTGCAGGGGCACGTGGTGGTGAATGTTTGCTATACAGAAAGGACACTTGTGATCTTTGCTCCTCAAAGTGGCATCCTGGGTCCACTACACTGATAGATGAATATGCACAATTATCTAGCAGTGATCTTGAAGCTGTTGTTGCCTACAAAACTTATCTATCATCTACGGTCCCAGTACAACAGAACAGGGTCCCAGGTGGGTGGAAAAATCTCTTCCTATATTTGTG
This sequence comes from Mirza zaza, assembly GCA_008750895.1. Lineage (NCBI taxonomy): Eukaryota > Metazoa > Chordata > Mammalia > Primates > Cheirogaleidae > Mirza > Mirza zaza. The sequence goes on from VSMD01094324.1 coordinate 6,826, forward strand.
TTCCCAGAGAACATTGTTCTAACAGCTATTAACTGTGACTTTGTAGACCCAAAAAAGGGGAAGGGTCTTACAGTCTAATTTATTTGGGAAATTCTGGGTTATACGAATAAAACTAAGTTGATAGGACTTCTCAGAATCTTTGCCTTATAAATATGCCCTCTGACTGAGAAAGGAATAAAGGTTTTCCTAAACTCATTTGAATGCAGAACTTTATAAACATTATGTGGAATAGCATTCCTCACACTACAGCTTGGAAAATGTTGTCCTGAAGTAGAAGATGTCTATGCCTGGTACACTCTATAAGAGACCACACACAAAAAAATGTGACCTATTATCCATTTTCCAAATTTCCAATGAGCATGAATCAACAAAGATGGACTGAAACGGTAATTGGACCAATCTTTTCCTTCTGATACTTTTAGTTTGGGTTTGAACTCAATTTTGCTGATGGACCAGGACCTAGTTATAAATCAGAGCCACCTCTATCATCAGCCCATATCCTATCGCACTTGGGGTTTCATTTCCTCCCCCGCCATCACGCCTTTTATAATAAAGCAATTCATGTTGGTTTCCTTTTTTAAAATTGTTTTAGAAATACTTTGAAAACATCAGGTAATTTTCTTTGGATAGCGGAGCATAATACAATAGGATCTAGTTATTTATGTTCTGTTTCTATTAATCTCACGTGACTACCTTACAAATGTATGGCATTTTGCAGTTTTCAGGAATCTTTATCATCTACGGTCTCATGTGATCCTTTGAATAACTTTATAAAGAGGAGAGGATTAAATCCCATTTCATGGAAAAGTGAAGCAAATAACATATTTGGATGCCTGCTCGTGCCAGGTGTTCTGCTTAGTGTTTGACATCCATGAACTAATTTAAAGCTCTTACCAACTCTATACGGTAGGATGAGTTATCCTCATGTTAGAAATGAAGAAATTGATGCCAAAAGAGTGAAGTTGCTTGCCCAAGGTCACATAATTTATAAAAGCAAGGTCTGCTGTTTAAACCTATGTTTGTTCCACTCTGAAACCCACTCTCCTTCTACCATATCATTTTTGAAGAGGAAGCTGAGACCAAGGGCAGCTAAAGATTTGCCCAAGTTCATATGGAGAATTTGGGAAGGTGCTGAGATTAGGACCCAATGCACTTTGAGTCCAAGGCCCTGTCTGCTCTGTATTTTGCCAGCCCACCAGAAGGCATTTTCAAGAAGAAGTGATGGTTTGTGAAATGTCCCTAATGCCAGAAACAATGACAACTGCATGAGAACAATGGGTACAAGTAAAAAGTAGCAGCTGAAAGCCCCCTACCTGTCCCTCAATGTCCTCCATTGAGAGTACAGGAGGCCCTGCATTTCCGAAAAAAATGCCACCTACTGTCATTCTCTTTCATCACACAGAAAAGAGATGGGGACTGCTGAAAACATTTTAGGGAGATTTGGCTCTTTCTACCTCTTCTTTGGATGAGCACATTCTGCCCTGCTCTAGTGATGTCTCCTATTTCCAGGAATCCAGGGGAATAAATCAGAAAGAAGAAAGGAGTGATGGGTCCCAAGTAAGTTCGCAACCTGGCAAGGCAAATTCCATTTGATCTTAAGGCTCAAGGATAACCCATTTTGGTTTGGTGCTCTGACCTCCAGGCCCACTGGGGCAGCGGCAGCACCCAACATAACTGTAGGCCCTGCCCCTTCAGCTCTGTGGGGACAGTCCCACCCCCATAGCATTGGACCATGGCCTTGCCCCTAAAGCACTTGGCAATGGCATCCTGGCCACCCAGGACAGAAGGGGCCCCTCTGGGCCTGTACTGGGAGTGGCAGCCCTTCCGATGTCTAAATTGCCTTTGGGGTCATTCTTTGGTTGTCCTAAAAGATGAAGCGTATTCTTGCCCAGATAGTTCTGTTCTCAGATCCTGCAGAATCTCAGAGGTTTGACAGTCTTCTTTCATTCCATCCCATTTTCTCTGTCCTCTTTAGTCTTTTAGTCCTAGCTGGTAATGTTTCTTTTCTTTTTTTTTTTTTTTTTTTTTTGAGATAGGGTCTCACTTTGCTGCTGGGGCTAAAGCACGGTGGAGTCATCATAGCTCACTGCAACGTTGAACTCTTGGGCTCAGCAATCCTTCTGCCCCATCCTTCTGAGTAGCTGGGACTACAGGCATGGGCCACCATGCCTGGCTAATTTTTAAAAAATTTTTTGTAGAGATAAGGTCTTGCTATGTTGCTCAGGGAGGCCTCAAACTCCTGGCCTTACAAATGATTCTCCCACCTTGGCCTCCCACAGTGCTAGGATTACAGGTGTAAGCCACCGGGCCCAGCTGTTTCTACTATTATAATCCCATCTGTATTCCTGGCTTCTGCTGAGATAGCTGATTAAATTCGTGGTTCCCACCCATACTGTTCAGTCACACTCAGTGTTCTCTTCAGAATGAGATTTCTCATTTTATTATTATTATTGTTATTATTATTTGCAACATAGATAGGCTAAGAATTTTCCAAATTTTTGGATTCTGGTTTATTTTTGCTTAACAATTCCCTCAATTTATCTTTCCCCACTCACATTTTATTATATGTAGTAAGGAAAACCCAAGCCACTCGTTCACTTTGTTTAGAATTATACTCAACTAAATAGCCAATGATTTTTGGCCAGCAAGTTTATCTTCCACAAAACACTAGAAGACAATTCAGCCAAGTTCTTTGCTACTTAATAGCAAGAATCACCTTTCCTCTGGTCTGTAATAACCTGTTCCTTGTTTTCATCTGAGATCTCACAAGAATGGCCTTTAGCATCCATGTTCCTACTAAGAATCTGTACATTATGATGTGTATTCTCGAAGATGATAGTGGCTTTTTCTATACCTTTTGTTTTTTCTTCTTAGCCCTCACCAGAAAAGTCTTTAACATCCATGTTTCTACCAACAGATCCTTCAAGGCAATCCAGGATTTTTCTAGCATGCACCTCAAAACTCTCCCGGCCTCTACTCGTCACTCAGTTCCAAAGGCACATCTACATTTTTAGGTATTTGTTACAGTAGCAGCCCACTTCTGGCGCCAAAATCTGTTTTAGTTTACTCAGCCTGCAATAACAAAATACCATAAACAAAATACCATGAACAATAGTTCTGGGGACTAGAAGTCCCGGATCAAAGGTCTTGCAGGGTTGGCTTCTTGTAAAGTCTTCCTCACATGGGGGGCGGATAGAGAGGGAGATAGACATAGAGATAAATAGAAATCTGGAGTCTCTTCTTAAAGGGACACTAATTCTATCAGATAAGGACCCCATCCTAGGACTTCACTTAATCCTAATTGCTTCCTCAGAGGCCCCATCCTCAAACACAGCCATGCTGGGGATGAGGCCTTCCGACACATAAATTAGGAGTTGGGACACACACACTCAGTCCACAACAACGTGGGAGATCATTCTGCTTCTTTTCTTGCTCATTCGGGCTCTGAGGGGTGGATAGAAATGGAGTTGCCCAAAGGGGACATCTACTGGGTGGAGCAAAGGCTAAGAGTCAGAGGAACAGAATCGACTTCTATCTTCTTTTAGATTATTTTACTATTCATCCATCAGTTTCTTCAGCTATTGAATGAGACTCTATAAATCAGGCCTCGCTTCTATGATTAACAAAAAGTTTGAAGATTATGAAGGAAATATATAAAAAAGAGAAGGGCTTCTCCAAGAAGAAAAGCACTGTATAAATCATAAATCCAAGGCAGTTATAGCCTCTTGGGTTAAAAATTCCAGTGGGTTCATCCACATTGGCAACACTCATGTGTGCCAGTGCCCAGTAATTTTCCCTTTCCGTGCATCGAGGCTTCTAGATCATTAGGCTGAGAGGAGCCGAGTGCTTCCCTTGGGGAAATACAGAGTCAGTACCCTCCCCCCCAACCATAGATGCAGGGAATCTCTGAGAATCTCCGGAAGGGACTTAAAAGTCATTTAGTCCAGCTGCCAGTCTATTCCCTCGATAAGCAGACAAGTGGGAATAGAAAATAAAAGTGCAGTTAATTCTCAATTATTTGGATATAGATTCTTCACAGACACGGAGTGAAAGATTTGTGGAGTTGGAGGCAGTGATTGGGTCTCCTCTTATCTTTTCCTTCTGCAAGCTAAACAATCACAAATCATTCCCATGTTCCTTGGAGGATTGATTTCAAACTTTTGAAACCACATAAATTGAAGCCACCTTCATCTATGTTGATGCTGCCTTCATTTTCATTCCAGAAACTTTTGGCTATTCCCCATTCAGAAGGGATTGACTGCTTTTGAAACAGGATGACAGAGGAATTACTCTTCACTGATATTACCCTTCAGCTACATCCCGGTACTGAGACACTCCGCTAACTGCTGTTGCCGTAATGACTAGCAAACACGGCACAATCACTGAAATGAATTAAATTATTAATTTCAATAGCACCCCATGGTGCATTTATAAATTCCACCATCTGGGGAGCATAAATATGGAGGTCCACATTCTAAACTTGGAGGCATGGAGCTGGGTGCCAAGGGCTGTATCTTTGAAGGCAGTAAAGATTTTTCAAGATACTATATGTGGAGCAGCAAGCTGTGCATTTCAGAGGAGGCTCCATCCCTGGGTTTCTATTAGTGTTACCATTTATTTAAGGCTTGCTTCTCCTGTATTTTTTAACCAGTTCTTATTGATAGATCCAGTGTATTAAAATCTTAGTTTAGGAAGGTGGATGAGATGGAAAATAAAAGTCTGACTCAAACTATTGAGTCCTCCACCCCCTTTTCTCTTCATTGAAATTCCTCTCCTCCTCCCCCAAAATTCCTTCTCTTATTAACTTGCTTCGAATATGTAAATCTCCGCGTTAAAAAAGTATGTTATACTGAGACAGCTATTCTTGGATTTTGAACGTTTGAAAACCTGTCTAACGCTTCCAGACAATTATTCCTGAAGCAGAGAGTATGGAGGGAGGCTCCAGGATTGGTGTATGACCTACTTATTTATGAGATTTGACTCTTTTCTTATGCGGAACCATTTAACCAGATGTTGGGATTCAGTGAGCCTTCCCTGTTTGTCAGCTGTGACATCCCTAAAAGCATAGCTAGGGGACTTCCATGGAGCCCTGTGGGGGCACTGGAGGCCAGCTTCTTCCTAACGTGGGCCACTCACTCAAAGCCACTGTGATAGCCCAGTCCTTGTCCCTTATACCACCGTTTCCAGATATCCACAACAACTAGATTTCTATCGCATGGGTTCCCTTAAGATACAGAAGAGACGGTCGGAGTTTTCTGCAAGATACATAATTCTAGAACATCAGTGCGATTAGGTGGCTCTTGATCTTCTTGTTCTTTGTGTTCCCAGGGCTTTGGTGCAATGTTTGTGTCTTGACAAGCTGATGAGGAAGCTATCGAACAGCAGAACTGCTCCTTTTGGGGCCTCACCATGTGCACATCTAGCTAGACGTAGTTTAGCCAGCCCCGTACATTAATGCAAGCTTGCCAGCCAGTGTGACTTCTTTTGCTGACTGAAGGTGTACCCTACAGGTCTTCCCCCCCCCCCCCCCCCCCCCCCCCCCCCCCCCCCCCCCCCCCCCCCCCCCCCCCCCNTTTCCCCCCCCGTTTTTCCCCCCCCCCCCCCCCCGTCCCCTCATGCCACTACCCTTGCTGATGTTCACTGACCATTCAGTGAAAGATAGCACTGGTGAGTGAGGTTGAGCGAAAATATTTTGGGGTGGGATGTTTTTAGCAACTGCCTTTTATGTCGATTCCCTTCAACTCCCAGTAGAGCCAAATATCAGGGTAGCTTGAGATGCGGTGATCTGGAGGTTTGGGAATGGGTGGGTTTGTGCTTGATTAGAATTTCATTTCTTCACTGTTTTGGATGCCATTCTCATAACTTAGCCAACTTAGCTTGTCATTAACCATGTTCAGACAAGAGAATAAATAGAATCTATAATCACAGCGGATTTGAATGAAACTTCTGATCTTCATGGCAAGGTCCTTGCCTGCAGCTTCCCTCTCCCTCCCCGGGTTATAAACATAAATGTAATGTTGAATTTGAGGAGCTGGGCCCCTAGGGACTTGCATGTCCTGAGTTTATTAATGACAACGAAGGACCCAAAATCAGTGATTTATGCAATTTAGCCACAGTTCTCCCCAACCTCTGTGGGAGTTAGTAGACTGGAATAATTACAGACTAAATAGTGATGATAAGGAGGAAATGTACTGTAGTTGGAGTTAGTGGGCTGAGAAAACAAATGTTTCCAGTCTCAGGAGAATCTGTTTGCTGTTAAGGAGGAGAAGACGAGAAGCAAAGAGACCTTGCTCTGATCTGGGTGAGCTCAGTAGCCAGGAAAGACCCTAGAAAGTGGTCATAAAAAACAAGAGGTGGTAAGCACACAAAACCCTCTGTCATTCTCTTCCTGTTCAGCCCCCCACCCAGCCCTGGAAGACAAACAGTCAACAGTGCTTTCGAGGTGAAAATCTTGAACAGTCACTGCTTTGCTCTCGGAGCCAGGCTGGGGAGCCTGGAGGGGCCGGCGTAGCTTTGCTTGGGAGTCTGAATTCGCTTCTGACTCAAACACAGGAGAAAACCTCTCACGCAAAATAAGAGAGGGATGGTTATGCTGGAGACTCAGACTTGTGGGGGGAGGGGGGGAAAGGGCAGTTATTGAAACCTTAAAATCTGTATCCCCATCATATGCTGAAATAAAAAAAAAAAAAAAAAAAGAAAAGTGAATTTCAGAGAAAAAAAAAAAGAGAGGGAAAGCTTCATGTTTGGAGGTGAGCTGGGGTCGTTCAGTGCGATGCAGTCACAACAGCAGGGCTTGGTGACCGCAGGGCTTCTTTTCTCTTTGGGTGTCAAAGTAGCTCACCCTGAACAACCTCTCAGTTCCACAGTTCCAAGCTGAATCTCTCTGAGGCCCGGGTCAAGTGGCCTCCCCAAGGCCCAGGTGGAGGGCCCAGGTATGCAGGTACATAGGAGCCCAGTAAGCATGGCATCCTGCTGGCCACAGTGCCTTTCCCCATGGCCTCCTCCAGGGGCTCTACCCATATGGTGCCTTTACGCAAGGTGGGAAGCAGGATCCCTGGGAAAATTCAGAAGTATGTTGGTTAAGCCTCCAAAGACAAGCAGTGTAAGAGAGAAGGTGATTTCTCACTCCTTGGGCAATATCGAAACGACCTTCACCCCAGGAAGAGAGAACACCTGTCTGAGTTCAGAATGCTGGTTCTAAATCGACTCAGCACTTCCTTTTCAAGGGTAAGTGCTTACCCAGGTGACACCTTTTGGGGTGAATTTTTTCTTTATAGTGAGATTTTTATGGCTAATGTAATTGGCCCCTGGGGCCATAGGATAGAAAAACTACGTTTCTATGGAGAATAATTTAGGGACATCTGTATAAAACCCAGAGAATACACAAATGGATCTCTTATCACAGGGACACTAGAAGGTATACATAAGTGGCAGACATCAAAATAAGATCTTTCTAGGACTCACCTGGCTTCCCAGTGCTTCATTCTACCACTCGAATGCTCTCCAAGTTTTTCATGCGGGAAACAACATCAGATCCTGTTTCTTTTGGGGAAGCTTTCTGATGAGGTTTGGAAGAGACTGATTTTGCTGGCAGGTTCTCTGGCTGCCCCAGGCCCTGTGCCTCTGCCCCTGCAGGCTAAGAGAACAGTATCTCCCAGCATACCTTTAACCCATTCACGCACCTGGGTAGGTTGCGATACACCTGTGGGCTCTGCCTATCTCTATCCAGTGCTCTTGTTGGGACTCTCCTAAAGGACAGGGACTCTGATTTACCAATGCCTCTGATTGGCTGACTGAAAACCTGTTCGGGGTGCTGTGATCTTTACAGCCGCCTCCAAAGGTCCCAAGAAACTCATCACAGGAGTCTTCTACCTTAGAGAAAATCCTACAACTCTAGTTCAAAGAGTTACATGTGGATTTTGGGGGACCTTGTCTATGTGATTCTACAGGATCATAATTGGATATTATAGTGTGTTCCTGGACATTCCTGGGAATCATGGGCTCATTTGCATGATTATCAATCACGTGGTTAGGCAGGCCCGCCCACACCCCAAAGCCATCGCTGGTCTTGAGCAGGGCCAGGTTAATCTTCTGAAGATGGATGGCACCATATATCTGGAACTATTTGGGCTGCCCAGAACCAGGTCTAGATCTTGTCCTCTGATTGTCCAAATATTTTTGTTTGCCTGGACCTCTGATACTAGGTCCCTAACTCTTTTAGAGGAGGTTCTCTGAGAAACAGACTCCAAGACAGAGATTTGTGTGCCTGTGGTTTACTGGGGACCCAAGGGGAGCAGGATTGGGCAGAGGGGGAAGGTGAATTGTGACGCAGTCATAACAGAAGCTTGCTCAGTGTCACAGGGAACTCTGGAGTTAGGATGGCCCTTCAGAGTTGTCCCGAACTGAGGCTAGGAATTTTGTATTTCCTGGTCCCAGGGGGAGCAGGGGGGGGGGGTTGTTCAGCATGAGACAGTCACTGAGGCAGCCCTTGGCAGTTGACTCGGGCCGCCACTGGGGAAGGGGTGTGACTTTGGCGAGGCTGCCCCCTTGAGATTCCCAGAGAGGAATTCCACTGTGAACTAAAGGAAGGGACCAACCCCTAATTGCTGGGAGAATAAATGTCTTGGTCTCTAAGGAGTACGTAGGTTCATGTGTGTAGGGCTGGGAGGCAAATGGTAAACACTATCATATACTCCCCGAGCCACTCAGATACATTTCATTTGTCTAGTAAATTCACCCAATCAGAGAATAGCCCCTCCAGGATTCCGGATGGTCTCTTTGGCTGGGAAAATTATGATGAATAGGACTAACTCCAGTCCCCACTGTGATAGCTGGTCTTGAGGCCACAGATGATACTCATCATCTCCCTCTCCTACTACCCTCCTCGTATTTTCCCTTACCCTTAACACCTCTAAGCTTGGTTAGCACTGATGCTACATTAACTCATTCCATACGCCAAGGAATCTATACAGGGGTTCTTCCAACTTCCAAGTGTTTCCATTCCAATGACACAATCAACAACCAAGGACAGGACCACAGAGTGGATCCATTGACTTAATGAACCTACTGTCAGCCCAACCTGGGCTAGGGCTCCACTTGTTTCCTGGCCCCCATATGCTCCTACTCTAACAGGGTCCCACGATGACATTTTGGGCCCCCATGTATTAATATCACATCAGACCTTGTGTCTGATGGTTCTCAAATATCCGGGTATTTCCCTTTCCCTAGTGTGTGGTTACATAAATCAATGACCACAGGTGCTTTTAAGGAGGGACTAGGGGAATTGTTATTGTAAATTTTTGCCATGGTGTTGTAGGGTCCTTCCTTATGGGTCCTGGCTTCTCCTTCAGGCTATGGGCTCAGGTTCAGACACTGGGCAAGGCATTGTGACTTTCACTAGGGTGGCTTCCCTCAATCTCTTGATCAACCTCTTGAAATTGGAGTTCAATCCTCTCAGATCCTGCCTTTGATTTATCAACTAAGTTTATGTGGTATTCTAAATCCTTTGTTGTCATTTTAACAATGTTAACCGGGGGTGGGTATATACATACATAATGAGTGAGATGTGCACCATCTGGGGGATGATCATGCTGGAATCTCAGACTTGTTGGGGGAGGGAGGGAAGAGTATTTATTGAAACCTTAAAATTTGTACCCCCATAATATGCCGAAATAAAAACAAATAAAAAGGGGGGGAGGAACCAATGTTGACAGCATTAGATGAGATTAGATTCCATCTAAAGAAACCACCTTCTTTGCTCATCCATCAAAAGCAACTCCCCATCCACTAAAGTTTTACCATGAGATTGAGCAATTCAGTCTCATCATCATGCTTCACGTCTAATTCTTTTGCTATTTCCACCACACCTGTGGTTACTTTTTCCACTGAAGTCTGGACCCCTCAAAGTCATCCATGAAGGTTGAAGTCAACCAATTCCAAACTCCTTTTATTGTTGATTTTTTGGTCTCCTTCTATGAATTACGAATGTTCTTAATGACATTGAGAATGGTGAATACATCCCAATAGGTTTTCAATTTCCTTTGCCCAGATCGATCAGAGGAATCACTCTCTGTGGCAGCTATAGCCTTATAAAATGTACTTCTTAAATATTAAGACTTTAAAGTTGAAAAGACTTCTTGATCCATGGGCTGCATATTGGATGTTGTGTTAACAGGGATGAAAACAATATCATCTCCTTCTATTTCTCCATTAGAGCTCCTGGGTGACCAGGTACAATGTCAATGAGCAGTAATCTTTTGAAATGAATCTTTTTTTTTCTGAGCAGTAGGTCTCAACAGCAGGCTTAAAATATTCAGTAAACCACGCTAAAAACAGATGTGCTGTCACCCAGACTTTATTATTCCATTGATAGAGCACAGACAGAGAAGATTTAGCATAATTCTTAAGGGCCCTAGGATTTGCAAAATGGTAAATGAACATTGGGTTCAACTTAAAGTCACCAGCTGTAATAGCCCCTAACAAGAGAGTCAACGTGCCCTTTAAAGCTTTGAAGCCAGTCATTGACTTCTCTTCTTTAGCTATGAGGGTCCTAGACTGTATCTTCTTCCAGTAGAAGGCTGAATTATCTACATGGAAAAATAGGTTGTTTGGTGTAGCCACCTTCATCAATGATCTTAGCTAGATCTTCTAGATATCTTGCTATAGCTTCTCCATCAGCACCTGCAACTTTTTTTATTATGGGAATGGCTTCTTTCCTTAAACCTCACGAAACCAACCTTTGCTAGCTTCCAGCTTTTCTTCTGCAACTTCCTCACCACTCTTAGCCTTCATAGAAGTGAAGAGAGTTATGATCTTGGATTAGTCTTTGCCTTAAGGGAATGTCATGACTGGTTTGATCTTCTATCCAGACCACTCAAACTTCCTCTCTATCCACAATATGGCTGTTTTGCATTCTTATCATTTGCATGTTCACTGGAATAGCACTTTTAATTTCCTTCAAGAACTTCTCCTTTACATTTACAACTTGGCTAGCTTTTTGGTACAAGAGGTCTAGGTTTCAGCCTATCTCAGCTTTTTATATGCCTTCCTCACTAAGCTTAACCATTTCAAGCTTTTGATTCAAAAGTGAGAGATATGAGTCTTCCTTGCACTTGAACACTTAGAGGCCATTGTAGGGCTGTTAATTGGCCTAATTTCAATATTGCTGTATTTTAGAGAATAGGGAAGCCTGAGGAGAGGAAGAGGGACAAGGGGATGGTGGTAAGTGAAGCAGTCAGAATACACACAACATTTATTGATTAAGTTCACCATCTTATGTGGGCTCAGTCTGTGGCACCCCAAAATAATTACAATAGCAATCAATATCAAAGATCGCTGATCACAGAGCACCATAACAGATACAAGAATAAGGGAAAAGAGTGAAATCCTGGCAGAATTACCAAAGTGTGACATAGAGACAGGAAGTGAGCCCATGCTGTTGGGAAAATGGCACCAATAGACTTTCTGGATGCAAACCTTCATTTGTAGGAAACACATAGTCCTATTGCAAAATGCAATAGGACAAGGCATGCCTGCATAACTTATTGTTCTGGTGAGTGCAGCATGCTCTGGGTTCTCCCACTGACTAGACTTTTGCACTTATTAGTGCTGGAAGTTGGGATCCTCAGGAAGCGGGCTGTGAAGTCAAGTTTAGTGCCTAGGAAGTTGATTAGAGCTGCTCTTGGGAATAGCACCCTGGGAGAAAGGACATGAAGGGAGAAGTTGACATCGATGCAGTTTTAAAACAGGCCTCTGAGGAGCTCAGGGGCTGGGCCGGCCCCTCTGAATTTTCCTGAGTTGAAGTTGGAGCAAGGAGGCCAGAAAGACATTGACACTCCTACTAAAAGCAGCCACAGTGTGCAGACTTCTTCTGGGAAGGAGACACAGCCCTGAGAAGGGCAGCTCTGTTCAGCTGAGGACAATTTCCAGAAAGAACAGTCAACCAAGGGTAATCAGCTGACACACCCCAAGCAGCTAAAGAGGGATCTGGGCACATGTCACAAGATCCTCTACACTTAGTGTAGCCACTGCAACATGCCACTTTCAGGGCCTTTTGATCCCTTTGCCCACCATCTGCCACTGTGGGCTGGGATTTCTACTTTCCTTATGGTGAGTCATCTCCAGGCACCCAAGGACCAGCTAGAGGGGTATTAGTGCTGTCCCTTAGGTCCTTGCCAGGGTGTAAATTCTGTAGCACAGGAGAATCTTTGATAAAATATCCCTTATTCTCATTATGTTCTGGCCCTCCTGGACCCTTAGGCTCTAATCCCATACCAACTTCTCTGGTTCCTGCCAGTCCACTTAGCTAGATCCTACAGCAACTTCGCTGCACAGTTCCTCTCCTCCCTGAGCAGGCCCAGCTGGGTTATGTTGGGACCTGACCCTAGATATTGGCCCGTTGGGCAGATGGGAAGTGAGGTCACATCCATGGAGTTGTGCTTACCTCTTACAAGGCAGAGGCTTCTGCATTATCTTCAAGCAAGTGCAGCACACTTGCTTTTATGAACGAGGAGCGAGCCACTTCTGCAGACCCGGGACGATTGGAGAGTCTAGGGCTACAAGGTTTTTGAGGTCATCAACCCAGATATCTCTATCCCAAGTCTCAGGATGCCAGTTTTTGTAAATCAGGGCTCTAACCTTGGTGTAGAAGACTTGCTGGGGCTGAGAAATCTCTGGAGCATTACTGCCCTTATAATTACACCCAGAGCCTGATTCTCCGCTTTTTTGGCCCTTTTGGTTACAAGAGATGAGAGTCTCTCTCTGTATTTCCAAGTAGGGCATTCGGGTTTTGCACTGTGATTAATCAGCTTCAGCATTTCCTTGTCTTTCTTCAACGTGTCAGTAGCATACAACAACCATCCAATTTCGTCATGCTTGTAATTATTACTTACTTGAATTCCTCAAGTACCTGAGATATTGCACAGATATTGCCAGTTTATCCCCTTCTACTGGTATTTCTTCCTAATCCACCACCAGGGAACATTTTAAAAATTGTACCACTGGAGTGTTCCACGAACTATCAGAACTAGACCTACCAACTTATTGGGTTCTGTAATGCCAGCTGGCCAGCAGATGATGCAGCTTCAAAATCACTTTTAGGGTCGTATTCCTTAGACTACTCTTGTCCTTTGTCCTCTTAAGCCATGTTCCCAGAGAAATGGTTTCTGAGATGGAGATTTACATGCAGATTTGCCTTTAGGTATTTTGCCACCGAGTCTAGACAGTTGAATAGATAGAAGCAATTACATGTTTAGGACTCTTCTGCTCCCATTTTGTTGGCCCAAACTATTAATACTTAGATTGGGCACAACAAATATCAAAGGGCAGGGCTGTGTAATCTTCCTTGTACCTGGAAGTAGAGGAGAATGGGATGTTGGGATACTAGTCATGCCTGTCAAGTTGGGTTAGGGTTATCTGATGAAATGGGCTTTGCTATGGCTGTAAGTCATGTGTGTATGCTTGGTTTGGAGGTCATGGGGGGAGGGGGAGCTTCATTATTATCTTGTTCTGGGAAGAGTAGAGGGGAAGCAAGGGTTAGCAGCAAGTACACAGGGTCAACAAATACTCTATAGAGTGAAACATATTCTGACATATAGCCACAGTCCGGAGCCTGGAACTGTGATTCACCTTTATATGGGCCAAATCTAGCTTCTGGGCATGTGTCTTCTCAGTCATTAATTAATGCTGCCCTTAGTATATGAGGACAATATAAAGCTAAACCAATGCCATCAGAATTGGCCTTTTTTTTTTTTTCCAGTAGAGAGAATGTTTCTACAATGAACTGTCCATGCTCTATCTCTCCTTGTCCTCATTATATAAATCACACCATGTATGAGCTTGTTGGCCCTGCCTAGGGTTGTGGCCCATGGCTGTAGAAAAGACCTATAACTGGTCTGGGAATTGAGCCATTATCTTTGGCTTCATTAGCATACCTTGACTGACTGATTTGGTCACTGTATCCCAGGAGCTTATTGAAATAACTTCAGGCTGCAAAAAAAAAAAAAAAAGAATGCAACTTTTTAGATGTAGTTCAGATTACATTTTTTAAAAATCCTCAACAATTACATACATACACATACTCCTGCACACACAGATGCAAATCATACAAATTGCTACCCTTTGGAACAAGGATGCTGCACATAAGTTTTAGGGACCTCTTTGAAGAACCTCTAGAGTGTCATAAAGTTATAAGAGTCATTTCCACTGTAAAACTCGTGGTAGAAATGTGTCCACCACAGATCCCTCAGCAGATGTGCCAAAGAATTGTTCTTTTCCTAGGCAGAGCTTCAAGTATGCAAGGGACCCAGAGAAGGGACTAGGGACAGGGCTCGTGGCTACAGGAAGATTCAACGGGGCTCAGCCCTGAGCATCTTCGTGAGAAGGTACACTCAGCACACTTGAGCACACTCATCCCAGGACGAGGTTCCCAAAGCCTCTATCACCTTCCAGACTAGACCACATTGACGACAGTTCTTGTTAAACTGAGCCGTGCAAGGAAATTGCTTGTGGATGCCCACACCGTGATTATTTGCTTGGAGAAGCATTCTCTTTTTTAACAAACCAGCAGTCGTAGGCTTTTCTTGGCTCCAGGTGAAGAGGTGACTTCCCTCTTTGATTCAGTGTTCATAATTGGGCTGTCTGTTAGCCAAGATGGTGAGAAAACAATGCTAATGAGGTCAGGGGTTCAATGCCCACGTGGGTCAGTTAGCGTTTCTTTGTTCTTTGGCCAAAAGTCTACATCCTCTAACTGTGCCCAGCTTTCACGGTGACAATAGCGATTGGGAGAGAGTGAGGGAATGTGGATGGCTCTCGGTAATCCTGTTCTTCCTACTGTGGAAAACAACTCCAAGTTCATGCCCTTTTGTCAGCAAAGTCATCTTCAGGGATGAAGGACTATCCCCTAAGAAGCAGTCAAGAAATAAGAGGTCCGGTTCCACAGCAGTGTGATGGAGGCTGAAGCTACAGGATCAGTGGTTACATCTAGAGCATCAGCTTGGTGATCTAGGCTAATGAGAAGATAGCAGCAGCAAAAATAATTATTGTCCATGGCCAATTTTTAATTTCTTCTGAGCCGAAGTTTCAATGTTTTCTAAATATTTGCACGAAGAATAAAGTGTATTGGTTTGAGTTTCATCTCTTCTTTTTTTTCCCTCTGCCATTATTAGGGATTCTAATGAATCATAAACTGCCCATGCATAGCCAGAAAAAGAAGACCCGAGTATTCCCACAGGTAGGACCTCAGCCCTGGAGTGACTTAGAGCTGGCTCTTCATCACAGGTCACGATTGCCCCACGCTATGCACTGGCTCCTCAGAGTCGCTGTGCCTTCTGCAGTGTCAAGTGGCAACAAGAACTAGAGAAGGCACGAGCCTCGCATGACAGGGAAAACCGTGGGCTTCTGTGCTGGACAGACTCGATCTTGTGCCTCCCTAGCAGTGTGTGTAGATGTGTGCATGCATGCATACTGGGAAAGCTATTGAACAGCTTTGAGCCTCAGTTTCCCTACCTGTAACATGGCGATTTTGACATTTATCTCATAGGGCTGTTGGAAGGATTATACAGCAGTATATGAAGTCTGGCAGGTTTCATGGGGTACCTGGCATTTTGGAAGCATTTTCTTTGATGACTAGAGTTTTTATTATTAACATTGCATGCATTTCTTTTCATGGGTAAATTTCCCACTTCATTGCGAAACCACATGTGTAGAGCGCCCATTACTAACCTCTCACTAGCAGAGGCTGGTGGTGGCCTTCCCCTACCCCTCAGCCCCCCTGAACTCACCAGTGGCTGCAACAGACATTGACATCCTCCCACTTCAAAGACCTGGGTCTTTCTCCTTCTTTGCCTGAGGGCTTTCAAACATACCTGCAAAACGTAGAAGCATAAGAGTTTATGCTCCCAGGGACAGCCCTCAACCAAAAGGAAGATGGGAGTTGATGGGCATGTCCCCTCTGTCTATTCTAAGATGTATCACACTAGGCTTCTTGGAGGATTCTCAGCATGATCAGCCAATAACACCCGCCATTAGCTCACCTCCCTTCTCTGTCTCACTTTCCCCGTTTCTTCACTAGTGACTCCTGGGTGATACTCAAAAATAAATTCCAAGCACCCAATTTCTTATCTCTTGGATTTGCTTTGGGGGAACCTAAGTTATAATTCCTGCTTCATAGGGTTGTTACTTTTATTTTTTAATTTATACACAGTAATATTAACTTTTTTTGGACGTATAGTTCTATGAGTCTTCATGATGTATATACTCGTGTGACTACCACTGTAATCAGGACACAGAACATTTCCCTCACCTCCCCAAAATGTCCTCGTGCTTCCCTTTGTAGTCAAATCCTTCCTCCTGCCCAACTCGAACTTATGGCAACCATCCCTAGGTTGTCAAGGTTTCCCTTTTGAGAATGTCATACAATGCACAACCTTCTGAGACTGGATTCTTTCACAGAGCACAATGCCTTTGGGATTCATCCATGTCATTGCAGTAGTTTATCCTTTTTCATGGCTGAGCAATATTCTATTACATGGACTGTGAGACAGTTTACTGATTCACTTGTTGAAGGACATTTGGATTGTTTCCGGTTTTTGAAGATTGTAAATAATGCTGCCCTCTACATTCACATACCGGTTTTTGTGCAAACATAAGTTTTTATTTTTTCTAGGGTAAATATGTAGGCATGGGTTTGCTGGGTCATGCGGAAAGCATATGCTTAACGTCCTAAGAAACCGCCAGCATTTTCCAGAGTGGCTGCACGATTTTGCACTCCCAACAGCAGTGTGTGTGTGAGAGTTCCGGTTGCTCCACGTCCTTGCTAGCACCTGGCTTTGTTATTATTTTTATTTTAGCTATTCTGATACAGGTAATGGTATTTCACTGTGGCTTAATTAATTTGCATTTCCCTAGTGGCTGTCAATGTTGAGCATTTTTTTCATTTGCTTACCTGCCATTCTCTGACTTTTTGGTGATGAGTCCACGTCTTTTGCTCATTCACTTGCTTGGGTGATTTGTTTTCTTACTGTTGATCTAGAGAGTTCTTGGTGCAGTCTGGATACAAACCCTTTGTCAGATATGTGCTTTGCAAATATTTTCTCTCGGTCTGTAGTTCTGTAGCTTGCTTTGTCATTTTCTTAATCATAGAGATTTTATAAAGATTGAGTTTATACTCTAACCTCTTTGGAAACAAAATACATAATGTGTCTATATATATATATATATATCAATTGGGGAAGGCAATATGGAGAAAAGATACTGGCTTGGGACTCAGACAAATGCCAGTTTGAATCCCGGCTTAGTTACCCACTAACTTCTCTGCTACAAATGAGCCTATTAGTTTCCTCATTTGTAAACTCTAGAAAGTAATAGTACTTACGTTATAGGGTTTCTGTAAGGATTAAGTGAGATAATGTATGTCAAGTGTTTAACCCATTGCCAGAGTGTTTTAAATGTTCTATAAGTGTTAGGATTATGTTCCTATTATAACATTCTCTTTCACTCACAGCCCTTTGCTTGAGCCGCTCCCTCTGTTTGGACTATTCTTATGCCTCCACCCAAACTCCTTACCCCTGACTCCCACCATTTCTTATCTGCTTCAGTTAATTCCTATTCAGGGGACGCCTCCAGACTGGGCCAGGCCCCCTTCTGGGTGTTCCCCCAGCACCCTTTAATGTGAATTCCTCTCAGGCTGTTTTTAAGCAGAGTGAGCTGTGAGCAACTTGAGGGCAGGGATAATGTGCTCATCACCTAAAATAATACTGAGCTGTGTTTGATGATTGAATGAATGAATGAATGAATGAATGAATGACTTCATCTTATATTTTGCCTGGGAGTTCCAATGAGTCATGTCCTCTGCGTATTGTCAAATTCAGTCCCTCAAACACCCAAATGGATGTCTGTGACTTACACACGAGGACCCTGGTTGCAATCAGTGAAACAGACACTTCATCTTTGACGAGTTGGATGCTGAATGGAGAAACTCGAATGCTTTGCATCTATTTACTTTTACCACATGCCATAAAAATTAAAAATACATTGTAGCACAAGTGCAGTATTTAGTGTCTCACTTTAATTACATTCAAGTGTGTTGCTAAATAGTCTTGAGAAAAACCTTAATGACCAGCTGTTCTACCCTTTCCCATATGTCAGAAATGGTTTCTGAAATCGCATTCTGGGACAATAAGGTTGTATAATTAGACAGTGTATAGTTAACACTTCTAGATTTTCCCCTTAAACTGTGGACCCTTTACACTAACATATTGTGTGATTCTGCCAGTTTGGCACAATACAATTAAATGACGTGCCAAACGGCAACCGAGATATACAAACTCCATCAGACGTGTTATGATTGCATCATTATCTCCTCATATCTTTTTCATCGTTAGGACTGTACGCTTTTGTGTGTGCGTGTGTGTGCGCGCGCGCGTGTGTGCTATGCAATATTCAGCATGTACGGCTGACAAATAAACTTAGTAAAGAGGGCTGTAAATTTTTAATATTCCCTTCATCATGCCATTTATCTCATTAGAATTGGATGTGAGAGTGGCTTTTGCATCCTTTTGAACAAAGAGCTATCACTCAAATACACAACAACCACTGAAGGAAACAAAACAAAACTAAAATTCCCCGTGGTTGTAATACAAGCCAATATTTGACATTGCTTCTGGTAGGGAAATGGGGATTTTTATCTACCCCCAAACTGGATGTGGGAGATAAAAGAAGTTGAATTTAGACAAACAATTGATTATTGTGAACATAAGTCGTTAGTTGCTTGCAGTCGCTTGACTCTGGAGCTTAATGAATTGTTTTGAAAACATACTGATATTTCGTTTGACTAAATTGGGCTAATTCTTTAATTTTGCATGTACGCAGACTGAAAGAGAAATATAAAATAAGGAAATGGGAAGATTCTATCAACTAGATAATATCCTTTGGCTCTCCCTCCTCTTCTCTCCGAGAGGAAATGTCCTTGATGTTTCAAATCACATGTCAAAAATATAACTCTGATTTCTGATCAGAATTACCCATATAAATATAAGATCAAGTCATAGCTGAAGCTCTTTTGAGTCCCAAAGCATCAGATTTATGTTTTTAAAAGGCTAAGCGAGAGCTTCACTGTTCTGATAAGACCGATCTACAACATTTTTCTCTTTTATGCTTGAATTTCCAATGACTTATTTAGATGTAAGCACTGACAGCTGTAATCGTGCTTTAAATCTTGCTTTGTATTCTTAGTTATAATGTTGTTCAATTAATATTCGGAATAATGGAAGCGATGTATGGTTTTGAAAAAGACTTGAATACAATCCAATGCTTTGGGAAACTGACTCTTGAGAGGATTAATCAGCATTTAAAACTTGCATTAATAAAAAATCTGATCTTCCACCACAGGGCACGCATAATACTTTTTGTTTTTAAACATTTTAGTTTAATAATACGGCATCCTTTGTCCTGGTTTTTAAGGGATTTTCAAATTGAGCTCCTTCAGATCAGTTCTGCTCTGGCCCTTGCTCATAATAGGACATTTGCGATTTAAAAATATTAAGGTTGTCCTTTTTTGCATGGTGCACGAAACTGTGTTTCCATTACTAAAGATAAGGGCAGTAGTGGACTTCAACTTGGTCCTTAACATTTCAGCTTTCCCCTCCGATTTCTGTCCCAAGAATTTCCAATCTTTCTTTGACTTTTCCAAATCTCAATTATCCAAATGCAATCCTGGGGAGAAAAAGAGTTAAAAGCTGTGTTTAAATAACGAAAAGTGATCCATAGTAACAGGCAATCTTTTGCTGTAAATGGTATATATCAAACAATTTTGATAATTAATGATCTCTTCTTATTTGTTTTTAAATAAGCATGAGTAACAGTGAGCTGTTTACATGTAAACAAGGATTTTGGTTCTCAATGTTAACATAAAATGACATGATGGAAAATGAACAGGGAAGAGGAGAGCGAGTACTCTTCGGTCTATAGTTAAATGGGAATGAAGTAGAAATAGAGAATAAGGATGATTGTGAAGGCAGAATAGAAAAAAATTATTACTGTTTTAGTCCATCAGAGTGATTGGTTCCTTTATGACCAGAGATAAGTCAAGTGAGCTAGTGTTCCTGTCCCTCCTTGCTCTCCCTATACTGGTGGCTCGCTCTCTGGCCCAGGGACACCCAGTCTGACACTTGTGACCAGCAGCAGAGAGAAAGGTCTCCCTCATGGTGCTAAAGAGGGCCTGGAATAATTTTATTCTTCCCCTTGCATAGTTTTAGATATTTCATTTCTGAAAAAGAAGAAGCCACACAATCATTCTGGTAGTTTCCATGCTAAAGCAGTAAACACAGCAAGTGGTCTATAAATGCTTATTGAAAGAATCCATGTCAAAGCCCTTATTAAGCACCTGCCCCGGGGCATGCTGGCTCCTGGGCCCACCTGGCCCACCTTGCCAGCAGCAATCGGGAGTCCTGCTCTTCCTTGAGGAGCAGGCTCTTTTGATCTCCTGGAAGCCTGCTCCTGAGACGGAGTGTGAGGGAAGTGGGCAGTGGGCCACGTTTGTGCTGGAAAGGGGAGTCCAGGGAAGGGAGGGCTGGAAAATGCAGGAGATGCTGGCTTCCGGCTCGGGTGCTGAACGAAGCCAGCACAGAGCTTCAGGGATGCAAAGGCATTAATTTAAGGTATGACTGGCCAGTGAAGTGTTCACATCATACAAGAACTCCAAGGCATGTTCTGTTAATGAGGATGTTAAAAACATAACCCTTGAGAAATAGTGGAGCTGAAGGTGGGCTGTGAGTCCAAGGACCATCTGCCTGAGGTCATTGGGAGTGGATTTGGATGGAGACAATGCAAGGGCCATAGCACTTGTCTTTTCTCTTTTCTTTTTTCTTTTCTTTTCTTTTCTTTTCTTTTCTTTTCTTTTCTTTTCTTTTTTCTCTTTTCTTTTCTTTCTTTTCTTTTCCTTTCTTTGATTTTTTCTTTTCTTTTCTTCTTCTTTTTTCTCTTTTCTTTTCTTTCCTTCCTTCTTTTCTTCCTTCCTTCCTTCCTTTTTTATTTCAGAATACTACAGGGGCATAAATGTTTTGGTTACGTGGATTGCTTTTGTACTGCTTGAGACAAAGTTGTAAGTGTGCCCATCACCCAGATAGTGTATATAGTACCTGTTAGTATATAGTAGATAGTATATAGTACCTGCACCCATTCCCTCCTCCCCACTACCACCTGCTTGATTTCTGTTGAATTTTACTTCCTACTGTACACTCCCACCAGTGATGTTCCATTAGTTCCAATTTTGATGGTGAGTACATGTGGTGCTTGTTTTTCCATTCTTGAGATACTTCACTTAGGAGAATCGACTCCAGTTCCACCTCTGTGGAAAACAGTATGGAGATTCCTCAAAAAAACTAAAAGTAGACCTACCATTTGATCCAGCAATCCCATTACTTGATATTTACCCAAAGGAAAAAAAGTCATTGTATCAAAAAGACTTTTGCACTCGAATGTTTATTGCAGCACAATTCATAATTGCAAAGATGTGGCATCAACCCAAGTGCCCATCACTGTATGAGTGGATTAACAAAATGTTGTATATATATATCACAGAATACTACTTAGCCATAAAAAATGAACTAATACCTTTCGTAACATCCTGGATGGAAGTGAAGTCCTGTCTTTCTAACAGAAAGGAGTCTTGTATTCAGAAGTCTCTTTCTCAGACTATTGAAAAGATTTTTGTTTGTCGGTATGTTTGTTTTCCTTCCCCTGCAACATTTTTATCCCCATAAATGTCCACACATGGCTGTCAGCCACGCAGAGGCCAGCACTGGGCCCTGGGCCTGGGTGGGTACCCAGCCCTCTCCTGGAGGGCGTGAGGCTATGAAGTGTGGGGCCTGCTCCCTGGATACACTTTCCCAGGATCCTGGCAGTTGGGGAGTCTGTTTGGCTTCGTGGGGGAAAGTTGTACCATCCCTGTTTTGGGGACAAATTATAAACATTTTGGCAGGCTCAAGGCCCACTGTGAGTCTTCGCCCACTATTAGCTTTCTCAAACTCAACTAAGATCAAGTCAGCTCCTTGCTTTAAAATGCAAATGGTTTTCCCCAGCCTATTAAGAGAAATCCCAAAGCTTTAGTCTTAACCAACAGTGCCTTCACCGTCTGACCCCAGACCACCCGCCTGGCCGCGTCATCTGCTTTTCTTCACTCTTCCCATGCACCTTGCTCTGAAGTCAGATTTGCCTAGACAGCACTCCTCAAACATACAGTGCTATTCCTGACTCTGTGCCCCTGCTGGGACAGCCCTCCTTTGCTCCTTCTCTGCACGGAGAACTCCTACTCATCCTTCAGTGCCCAGCTCAAATGCCTCCCTTTCCCTATGGTTCTTCCTGAACTCCCATGGTGCTTTCTCTTCCTTCCACTTTTTCTACCATACTACCACTCAAGAAGAATTCATCACTCCTGTAGTTGTGTTACCTTACTATAGCATTTATCACTGTTGCTACAGGTTTTTTTGCTTGTTTGTTTCCTCCCACAAAATTCTGGTACTCAAGAGTTGGAATAGTAGATCCAAAATTCTTATTTCGTAAATATTTGTTTGAGATGAACTTACCCTTTGATAAGTACTAAGTGTATTTCAGAATCTTAGAACTGAAAAGAATATCAGAGAGTTTATAGTCAAGAGTTGATTAGTTTTCCTTAAGTCTATTAAATACAGTAATTTATAAATTAAGAGCTTATGCCTACTCTTAAAATTTAAGAACTTTCTTCAGATATATATATATATCTGAAGAATATATATATCAGATATACACACACACACACACACACACACACACCCCTTTATTCTACACCAGATCCTAAAGTACAATATATGCAATATAGCCATATTGTGTGCAGCTGCTTTTGTGCTACAATGGTAGAGGTGAATAGTTGCAACAGAAACCGTATGACCCATAAAACTGAAAATATCTGGCTCTTTGCAGAAAATATTCACGGATACTTGACCTAGAAGTTTCATTTTGTTTTGTTTAAAAAATAATACAAATGCTTGAGCCACATCTTAGACCCATTAGTAACTGAGGGAATAAATCATACGACTAATGCTTTTGCTAGATAAATATGAATAAACAGGCAAGGTGAGGTGCTTAGATTGCAGATACAACTAGAACCCACTCAACATCACAATGCATTGCAAGTATCCTCTCAGGCCCTAGACACGTGCTTTGTTACTTTCTGGTGAGATTTCTCTCTTTCTTCCAATTTCAACCTAACCTAGAAAAACATAAATGCTACTGATTATATGTGAGTCTGAAATTTAAAAACTATTTCCAATAGTGTCAAATGATACATGCTTTGGTCTGCATAAACATGGTCCTCTTCTCATTGCTTGGGACATGCAGGAAAAAAAAATCAGCTCATCATGAGAAATGGTGCAGATGGTATATTTGGCATCACCAGCGTGCGTAGATCAGAGATGCATTTATTTACATGACTTTGTTTGCATTGTGACCATTTATCTGGGCCCTTGCTCACATTTAACCTTTTAAAGGGTCAAGAGGGAGTGAACCATTTTGCCCTTGGGATTGGATGGAGTGAGCCTCCTGTAATGGGACATGTTTGCATTTCCTCCTACCTGCAAAATACTCATTTCTTACAGCATCAGAAAACATTTAGTTATGTTATCTCATGGGTCCAGGAGAAGCGTGGAGTATGCCAAATTTAAGAGCCATTGCCAAATGCCATAGCCTGCATTATGTAGACAGAGCATGCCAGTGGAACTGGCGCTAACTGGTTGTAGATTTCAGCTCTTGCCTCAGAAGCAAAGTATCCCTGTTCATCATTTCCAACTGGGATGGTGCCCTTTGCCTTTGGTTACGAGATGTCTTTGTGTCTGTGCACAGACGTTGGCCTGTGGGGCACAGCTGATTGGCCACTGTGACTGCCTCTTTGGGCTTGGGACAGTGAGCCCCAGAAAATTGCACCAAATGGTCTCAAACCCCCAGGTGACCTGGAGGTGCTGAGAAAAACAGCATGGTGCCTTAGAAAAGGCCTTGAGGAGCTGGGTTCTAGGCCTAAGAATACCGCTTGCTGGGGCTAGCCACTGCAGCTCTCCTCTGTAAAATGGGCACAAGTGACTTCATCTCTCTGAGCTTTGGTTTCCTTGCCTTTCAACAAGAATCATCTTAGGGCCAGGCGTGGTGGCTCATGCCTGTAATCCTCGCACTCTGGGAGGCCGAGGTGGGCAGATGGCTCGAGGTCAGGAGTTCGAAACCAGCCTGAGCGAGACACCGTCTCTACCAAAAATAGAAAGAAATTAATCGACCAACTAAAAAATATATATACAAAAAATTAGCCAGGCATGGTGGTGCATGACTGTAGTCCCAGCTACTCGGGAGGCTGAGGCAGAAGGATCACTTGAGCCCAGGAGATTGAGGTTGCTGTGAGCTAGGCTGGTGCCACAGCACTCA
The DNA here is from genome assembly GCA_008750895.1 of Mirza zaza. Lineage (NCBI taxonomy): Eukaryota > Metazoa > Chordata > Mammalia > Primates > Cheirogaleidae > Mirza > Mirza zaza. Next base: position 31,264 of record VSMD01094324.1, read on the forward strand.
CTCTAGCCTGGGCAACAAAGCAAGAGTCTGTCTCAAAAAAACAAAAAAAGAATCATCTTAGGGTTGCTATGACAGCCGAGCTAATCCATACAAATTAGCTATTCCATACAAATTAGCTAATCCGTATAAATTAGCTAATCCATACAAATTAGCTAATCCATTGTGCTATTGTAACTGGCACAGAGTAAGTTCTCAATACAAGTTTTTATGATTTATTACTATATCATTGTCATTTATACTGTATCATTATCATTATTATTGATACACATATCTTGCTTAATACACATGGTGGTTGAGAAGATCAAATGAAGTAACCGATGCTAAGTGCTCTATGAAGATGCAGATCTTGGCAAATGCGAGGAAGGAAAAGTAATCACATACGGAGCCTGTCTGTCAGACCTCATTTCAACTCGACGCCAGTGAGCCTTTGGCCAAGAGTCCCTAACCTATTTGAGGTGAGAAGCTGCTGTTCACTTTTCTAAGCCCCTAAGAGACCAATGGCCTATGCCTGTGTGATCAGCCCTGCTGCGGGTGACACATGTCCCCAAGGAGGTAGCTGATGCACCGGTGGGATTGTTCCTGGACTTCACTTCCTGCTGAGTATTGGGGCAGTCACCAAGGGGGTGCAAGGGGACTTCTACCAGAGAAGGAATGTGTGATGGCAGCAGGCACCTGAGCCATCCACCTGGAGCAGCATCAAGACAGAGAAACGATTCCCTGGTTTGTTTGAAACTTTGCTATCTCAGTTGGCCTGTTAGCCTAATGGCTTCATCCAATAGCATCTATTGCTTTCCCACTGTACCTAGACCACTGCAAGAGGGGCCATATTCAATGAGTCTGGGTGAAGCTATCTTCCTTCTGGTTGCAAGATGAAAAGAGGAAGGAATCAAGGCTGCCCGTGAGAATAACAGGAAGGTGTGGAAGAACTAAAGTCCACTATTCTCGTAAGCACCTTGTTTCATGAGGAAGATTCTTTCACTGGTCAAGAACTAGTGGCCTCAGCCAGTTTTTCATGAAGAGTCTTAACTTTATTGGAAGAAATCCCAGATGCTCAAAATAACAGCCACTTGTCATGACCGTGGTGTGTCAGACACTTTGCTAGTATGTGTCCCACAGTTAGGAGACCCATGGGTGACTCCCAGTGTGGTTCATACCACTCTGAAGCACTCGCTCAAGTCAATCGATTCCGTAGTAAGCCAAGGTTAATCAACAATAACTGGCTTGTTCTCACACACGTCACTCGCTTAGTTCTAGGCACATGATAGATCATTAAAAATTTAAGACTAATATCATAACAATGGATAATATTTGTTAAACACGTACTAGAGGCCAAGCCATGTTACATATGCTTTATATGTTTTGGTTAATTTTATCCTCATAATAACCTAATGATATGTTAACGTTATTATCACCATTTTTAGAGGTGAAGAAATGGAACCTTTGAGAACCTAAGTGGCTTTGAGAACCTGGCTCAAGATGGCCCAGCTAGAAGTGGTGGTGCTGGGAATCCAATCAGGGCACCCTAAACCTCATGCCTGTGCTACACACTGGGTCTAAAAAAGAATGTGCAGCTTTTAAAAGAAGCAACACATTGAATTCAGGCGAAAGCCCCCTCCTGGTGTTTCTTTAACAGATTGCATTCTTGGCTCAATACTTGGCAAAACAAGTAGTTTATTTGCATGTAGAACAAACGCCTGGTGATTGATTGGTGTGAGTCCATGAAGTGAAGAAAAGAAGGAAAGAGGGAAAGAAGGAAAGATGGACAGAGGGAAAGAAGAAAGAAAGGAAGGGAGGGAGGGGAGAGACAGAAACACACACTTAGAGAAAGAGACAGGGAGACGGAGAGACTGAGGCACAGAGAAAGAGAGAGTAGAGAAAGAGGAAGAGGAGGAGGACAGGAGAAGGAAAGAAGGAAAGCTCCGAAACTAATCTGGTATGGATGGAATTATGCACATGCGTGCTAGAGAGGCAGGAAGGAGAAGAATGAAAGCACCTCTCCATTAGACGGCCCCACCCTTTCTTTCTTTATCCTATCTGCTTTTCTCAAAGAAGTGCCTAACAGGGACTCAGCACATCCAACTACCCTATCCTGATCATGCCTTTATATCCTTTATAGCCTCCACTGTGCATGTGGGAAGGTGCATGGAATTACAGTAAAAGGACTGGTGACAGTGTTACCCTGCGAGTGACTCCACTCCGGGAGCAAAGGGAAAGCTCCAGGGGGCAGTTCTCTTAAAACTGGGAAGGGGAGTGAGTGACAGCCAGCCAGGCCTTCGGTGGCACTGCCTGTATCCACCCCAGCCACATCCACTCTGCCGGAGTGACAGATGTGGAAAAATCACAGCAAGATGGAGAAAAACCCTCTGAAACCTGAGCCCATGACAGCATTGCCTGCAAGACAGACCCCGCAGAGGGATGGCAACCCTGGGACCCTGCCAGGGGACGCTGCTTGTGGCTGGGTTACACAGAGCCGAGGGACCGAGGCGTGGTGATTTGCAGGGGACCCGCTGGCCGGCTCTTGGACAGCAATGTGCGGTCTCCAACATCTGGAAGTGTTGCAAGAGAGATGAAAGGGGAGAGTTCAGCCTGAGAGAGGGAAGCATGGTAGGCACAGGACCCCCGGAGAAGAGAGACAATGGGAGCCACCCAAGGACAGACTCGAGGCTGGTGAAGAGCTGCTTAGCTGTTCCGGTGGAGAGAGCTGCGTGCGCTGTGAGCAGGAGGCGCACGTCTCGTCTATTATCAAGGTTCTCAGGCAGTGTCAGGTGCCAAGGTTGCAGTGTTAGAGTCACCCTGGCAGAAGAACTCCCTGGAAATGCTTTGAAATACAGAAGTATTGTCAGCCTCCCTGAGTGGCAGAAGCAGCAGAGGTGGGTGATATACCTTGATAAGTCTTTTTCATAGTTCGTTTCTGACACTGGGTCATTGAAGGAAACACACATCTGCTGTGTGTTTGTGTCCATTTGACTTTGCTTTTTGGGGGGAATCCTATGGATTGAATTGTGTGCCCCCCAAATTCAAATGTTGAAGCCCTAACCCCCAAGGTGGCTATATTTGGAGTAAGGAAGTGATTAAAGCTAGATAAGGACCCAAGGGAACAGCCCTGATAGGATTAGCATCCTTATAAGAAGAGACACCAGAGCTTGCTCTCTCTCGCTGTCTCTCTTTTTCCACCATATGAGGACGTGGTATGAAGGTGGCCGGCTGCAAGGCAGGACTAGACCCCTCGGTAGAAACCAAATTGGCTCGATTACAGGCGTCCTCGAACTACGGCCCACAGGCCACATGCAGGTGTTTTTGCCCGTTTGTTTTTTTACTTCAAAATAAGATATGTGCAGGGTGCATAGGAATTTGTTCATAGTTTTTTTTAAAAACTATAGTCCGGCCCTCCAACAGTCTGAGGGATAGTGAACTGGCCCCCTATTGAAAAAGTTTGAGGCTAGAACCTTGATCTTGGGCTTTTAGCCTTCAGAACTATGAGAAAATAAATGTCTATAGTTTAAGCCAGTCCGTGCTGTCTGGTTCTAGCGACCTGAGCAGATGACCAAGACAGGGACCTGAGAGAAGGGGGCAGGGGGCTATGACCTGAGCTCACAGAACACTATACCCAGAGAACACTTGCCCTGTAAGGTGCTGAGCAACTTCTCAATGACCCCCAGTGGCCCATCTGAGTCCCAGGGTTTGCACTGGGGGGACCCGTATTTATTTTGAAAAGTCAGTATACATTTTGGAAGATGAAAAGTGCTAGGTGGAAAGTGATACTATTAAAACAGAGGGTGAATAAAAAAGTAGAGAGGAAACTCAAGATTTTTTTTTTTTTTAACAAATGCTTATATTGGCCTACAGAGAGTAAAATGCTTAGACTGGCTTTGGTACTGAACATTTTCCTTAAAAAAAAAAAATCCATGTCTCCCAAAACCTACTCTAAATGGAGTCATATAAACTCAAACACAAGAACCAGGGGAATTTTCCGGTGGGGGAAAAACATTTTGGTGATATTAGTATAATTTAGTTTTCTCGTGAGGAACTAAAAAGGAAATTAATTCAATGATTTGTTAAGAAAGAGTCCAAAAGCGAGACAATTGCTAGAGTCTCATGGATGAGTGGGGAACCCAGTTCCTGCTGGAGACAGGTGGGGGGCGAGAGTGTCCCCTGGCTCCTCTTCCCTTGTCCTGGACAAGGTAGAGACTAATCCGAACTACATCTCCTGCTTTCTTGCCTTATTAATTTTCCGTGTTCAGTTTCTCCTCTTTTCCCCCGACTTCCCTTTGTTTGCTTGTTGCCTCATCTTACAAAGTGAGATGTGAATTATTTTTAATAAGGGTCAGTAGGAAGAAACCATTTCATTTCCTCCATGCTGGTGCTGTATTTGAACTAACCAGGGTTGTTTGCGGTAAGGACAAGAAAGGTATTCAAGGGCTAAGTAGAGTCCCAAGTGAAGCACATGGATTAAGGCAGTATTCGGTACTAAGGTGGGGACTCAGAGCAGCAGGTGTGAATCTAGATGCAGACAACTCCAGACCAGCTAGGACCACCAGTCCAATCCCAATCCCCTTCTTCTCCCCTTCTGGAAGATCACAAAGGACTGGATGTAAGTGCTGGTGGTCATCTTGACCACGCTGAATTCCATAGTTATGACATGTGTCTTGAAGAGAAGGTGAATGTTAAGCTAAGGAGACGTAGAAGAAGTGATAGGCATCATTGAAAGATAGTGGAACAAAGCTAAACTCACAAATCAAACCCACGACAGAGAACCATTTCTTCCTGCAGCAGAGAGTAAGCCCTCAATAAAAAGGGGCTATGATTACTGTGTGAGAAGTAGCAAGGGACACGTTTTGGGTCACACTATTGCATATAGCAGCACTTTGAGAAGGTTATTATCCTCACTTTATAGGTGAAGCATTCGGAGTTCAAAGAGGGTGAGGACAACGTGAATGTCACACCTTGTGAGTGGTGAAGCTGAGATTCAAACAGACATCTCTGTTTACAGATTCCTCAAGTGCTCACAGACTAGCACAGATCATGAATCATCTTGGCTCCATCGGGTTTTGATGAGTGATGGTTCTGGGAGGGACGGAAGAGGTCGCAGTTACACACTGGGCTCTACCATGTGGGCGAAGGTGATTAGTTATTTCTTGCCACTCATCTGCTGGCTGCAATTGCGAGCAAGGGGTATGAGTTCCAGACAGGCAGAGGCTGGCAGGAACTTCCACAAACTTACCTGTAGAACATGGATTAGTTGCCCTCCCTTTTGGCAATTGTCCTGGGCGCCTTGTTCCCCCAGGATAGATGATCCAGATGCAAAATTGAGTGAATATGAAGGTACAGGTTGGAGTGAAAATGGACTGAGTCAAGGTGGAGCTTGCTTTGGTGGAGCTGGCTGCTCACCATGCCCTCTCTCCTTCCCAGCAAACAGCGATGCCCTCAGTAAACGATGCATATTTACTAAGGATGGGGCAGGCATGGTATGGGGCACCCGCAGTACTAACTGAATTAGGTGTCCTTTCTCTGCACCCTGGAGATAAAGAGATGGTGACTGTAGCTATCAGAGCACTTCCTACCTTATCTGTGTGTGCTCCTCGCATACTAAGGTTGGTTCTATTATTAATCTTTGTGTTCCTAATGCTTAGCAGAGTGCTTAAAAAGCGATTTTTGGATAAAGAAATATTGTTTGGGGATGAAGGAATAAGGGAAAGACCATAACAAACTTTTGTGCTATCACAAGGAGACAGATAGATCTGAAAACAGAAATGTCCATTAAAGGCGCTGCAATGAAAGTCTACACAGGAGCACAAAAAAGAAAGAAAATTGATCAGTTCGAAGAAATGGGTGGTGGCAAGAGAAAGATTCAAAGAGTAGGTGATTTTCGAGATCATTCAAAAAAGATAAATAGGTGGTTTGCGGGCCAATTGGGTCAAGGAGCAGATGTTGAGTGAAGACATGGAATAGCATTGTGGACGACTGAGACAGAGAGATGTGACAAATTTTCTATGATGTGAGCACAAGGTGTGGGCAGAAGTTTGGTGAGAGAAAGATCTAGAGAGGAAAATCTATGTGCCATGCTAAGGGGTCTGAACTTTATCTCAAGGGCAGTAGAGGGCTGGCAGGGGGTTTTAAGCACAAAAGTGATTTCAATAGAATGACTTTTTTTTTTTTTTAAAGAAGATCTCAGTTGATGATTATGTTCAGGAATGTCTGACAAGGTCAAGATCAGAGCAGACAAGTGTTTTAAGGAGAGGGAACAGTGGGCAGTATGTGGGAAAGAGAGCCCAGGGGTCAGAAAAAGCTTCATTCATAAAAGGAAAACACACTCAGAGCAGAGAGGCTATCCCAAGAGTTCCAAAGAGGAGGACTTGGGGTGAGAGCTGCAGCAGGGGCCGTGGGAGGGAGAAGAGTGACATGGCAGAAGGTGAGGAGGGAAGACAGCAGAGCGTGGGTGGTGGCTGGATCTGCAGGAGACAGAGGGAGGTGGGCTGACCCTCAGTTTGGCTTGGGTGACTGGGTGGATAGCCATGCCACGTAAGAGACCGTAGAAGAGCAGATTTGGCAGGGAAGGGGGGAGGTGGATCCGTGGAGTTTTGTCCCTGTTGTTTTGAGGTGCTTGTGGAAGGTCAAGGTGGTCAAGGTGGACCACCAGGTCAAGGTGGTCCAATAAGCAGTGTCCAGTTTTAAAGTGAGGCTTGAAACAGAAATAAAAGCCCTGGAGTCAGCAGCATATAGACTTGCAGAAGTTCAGGGAGTGAACGAGATTACCTGCCAAGTTTTTATATCAAGATCAAAAAAATTAAAGCCAAGCAAACTCAGCATGGGGAGAGATTGGGGCTGGAATCACCAGTGTCCAAATATCAAAAATGAAAGAAAAAAAATAGCATGGATCATGGATAAAAATTAATGTTATGGTGTCCTCCTAACTAACTAAGGAACAAACACATAAAAAATACTCCAGGCTTAAGTGTAAATAGATTACATTGCTACGCTGGTAGCAAGCTACGTCTGGAGACCATAACTTTGGGGTGACACAAATTTACTCAGTTGTGTGGTGCTTCTCAGCTCCTCCATGAGAGCAGTGTCAGATAGTGGATGGACGGTCTGACCCAAAGCAGAGGGTTTTTGTGCCCTGGGTAGCAGAAGGACAGGCCAGAGATCCTTTTCTGGAGAAGCAGCCGAGTTCCACGTGGAAGGCCAGTGCCCAGTTAAGAAGAACGTTGGCTTAAAAGTTTGAGCATCCTTTTCACAGTAAAACAGACAGTGTCCTACCAGGTAGGTCTAACTAAGACAAATATATAAATTAAACATCAATCATCAGTTGAAAAAACCCTTTGTAATCTAGTGATAGAAATGAATAGTAATCTAGTAATAGAAATAGAAACCTTGATATAATTTAAAAACCAATAGCCAATGCCCCTACTTAAAGTAGAATAGCAGAAACAATAGCTACCATTCTTATGAAAGGTAGAAGCGAGATAAAGATGACTGTTCCCATAATTATTTATTTAACACTATTATGAAATTATAGCTAGTGAAAAAGGGCAGAAAAGAGAAAAAAGAAATATTACTATTGGAGAAGAAAGAAAAATTATCATTATTTACAGACAATAAGGTTTTCTGCCTGGAAAACCCATGAAAATTAACTAAAAAATTATTTGAAATATTAATAATTAGAAAGTTTACAAAGACAGGCAGTTATAAAATTAATATAAAAAAGTTTACTATATTGCCAGAAATGATCAGTTAGAAAGCATAAAGAAAAAAGTCCTTGCTCACCAGAATAACATAATTTAAGATATCTAAGTATAAATTTCATAAAAGTTCTGCAGGAGCTACACTGAAAACAATTGCAAAATTTTACTGAGAGACATTTAAGAAGCTTAAATTCAAGCTTCTGCCGTATTCATGAAAGGTAAAATATAGTATGGTATTATAAAGATATTTATAGCCCTTGAACAGATATATTAATTTAATGTGATTACATACAAATCTCCTTTGTTTTATAAAACTAGTTAAAATTATTATGACTTTTCCTGCACATATGAGCTTATGAGCATAGCCAAGGAAACTCTTTGAAAAAAATTAATGAGAAGGAAATTATACCACTGGAGAGCTAAAAATTATTGTAAATATACATTTGTACATTCATAGAAAGAGATAGAACCAGAAATAAACCCTAGTGTAATTAACAATTTAGACTATGGTAAAGTTGGAATTCAAGTTGGTGAAAAAAGGATTATTATCCATTATATGAAGGCAGGATAAGTGGTTAACTACCAAAGTCACATGCCCTACTAGTCCCACTGGAAGAAGCTGCCTCTGGGGTGTCAGCTTGTCCTCATCTCCTAGCCTCCCTGCTCTCCCAGCCTTCAGGGCACTGTCCCCTTTGCTCCTGCCTGTCACAGTGGGAACCATAGCAGTCCTAGCACCCAGGTGTGACCCAGCTGAGTCCATGCAATGAACCTGGAATTTCCTAATAAAATAATTTTTGCTAACTTTGTAGTCATAATATATCATTTAAGAGTGGTTTGTATTGTAGACCTAAAAATAAAACTTCTAGAAGCAAGCATAGGAAGAAATCTTCAGGACTTGAAAAGGCAAAGTTTTCTTAGATAGGGCACAAAAAGCTCAAATCATAAAAGAAAAGAAAGATGAAAATTTGAATTTATCAAAATTTTGAAGCTTTTGCTCTTTGAAAGATACCATTAAGAAATGAAAAGATAGGCTACAGAATAAAAAAAAATTAAAAACATGCATTTAACAAAGGAATTGTATCCAGCATTTATTAAGAGCCCTTACAACTCAAGAAGACAATCTAACTTAAAAGTGAGCAAAAGATTTAAACTCACACTCCACAAAAGATCTATGAATGGCAACAAACATATAAAAAATGGTCAAATCATCTGGGAAATGCAAATTATACCACAATGAGATATTGCTGCATACCTACTAGACTACTTGAAGATAAAAAGATTTGTAATACTAAATGTTGTCAGGGGTATGGAACAACCAGAATTCTCATACACTGCTTGTGGGACTGTAAAATGGGAACACCTCTTTAGATGATTGTCAGTTTCTTAAAAAGGCTCATATAGTTTGCCTACCACGCCACCAGCCATTCCACTCCTAGGTATTTACCCAAAAGAAATAAAAATGTATGCCCATATGAAGTATCACAAACAATGATCATGGCAGTTTATTTGAAATAGCCCCAATTGGAAATAATCTAAATGTCCACTAGTAAGTGAATAAATTATGGCATATCTATACAATATAATATTATTCATCAATCAAAAAGAATGAATGACTGATGTACACATCGATATGGGTGAATCTCGAAGTGATTATGCTAAGCAAAAGAAGCCAGATACAGAAGGGCACATGCTACATGATTACATTCATATAAAATTCTAGAAAATGCAAAGTAATCCATGACAGCAGAAAGCAGATCAGTAGTTAGCTCAGGCCAGCAGTAGAGGAAAGGATGGATGGACAAAGGGTACAAGAGAATTTGGGGAAATTATGAAAATATTCTATATCTTGACTATAATGGTGGTTTCACAGGCATATATGTTTGTCACAACTCTTTGAATTGTACACATTAAACGAATGTAGTTAACAATATATAAATTATGTCTTGATAACATTTATGAAAATTATTTTCTTCTTGTACTCCCTGCTCTGAATGAGATCTCCCCAATCTTGATGATTCTTTTGCTTTTCTGTTTTCGTTTACTTAATACTGTGTTGTCATAGTAGACTTAGGGACACAACTATTATTGCTTCTATATGTGTGTGTGTGTGTGTGTGTGTGTGTGTGTGTGTGTGTGTGTGTCTATGGGGGAGAAAGAGAGAGAGAGAGAGAGAGAGAACCAAGAAATAAGAGATTGAAGATTCCAAAATGCAAGGGGATTTTTAGCAGAAAGTCCCAGAGGCATGGGGTCCATCGTAGAGAGGGGGCTTGGGGAGGAGGACAGCCAGGACGTGGGGGAATGTGAGGTGGACACATGAGAGACTGAAGTAGTCACGTCTGGTGACCTCACATGTTCCACGAACATACAGCGGCATCTTCTGAGAGGGTGCCCTGCTGGGAGCGGTCGTTGAGGAGAGTGGGTGTACTGCAGAAATCAACAGGAGATGACTAAAAGATTCACAAGAAACAAGAGAGGATCAAGGAATGGGCAGAAAATTCCAGACAGAAGGAACCCTCTGTGAGCTCTCCGTGGAGTTTCAAGCTCACCTTCTTCTGTGATGTGCGTGAAGGATGGAGCTGCCGCCGCCCATGGGTTACCAGCTCCACCTCAGTTCCCCACAGGTATGTGGCAACTGTGTAGTCCTCCAACGTGGAGAAATTAGGAGGCGTTAGGAAATGGAGGCGTTACTTATGCTCTGATTTGTGAATAGGTCTTTGTCTGGTTTTGTTAAGCACCACTGAGCCTGGTCTCTCTCCAGCTGATGGAGGCGTGATACTCGTGGTGTAGATTCATCTCCATCGGCGGCCTCCCCCGTGCTAAAAGGATTACATTATTTTGCTTCTAATGTGTCCATTAAGGACCCTTTGCTTTCTATTGGCAGAAAATCTCGTTTTGCTAAGGAGAGTCCCATGTGCCTACTAAGTGGGATGCGAGGTTGGAACTGTGGCTGAGAAGATCTATGCCAAATAAATTTTATTGTAATGACTTTGGTCTGTGTCATCAGTCTTAGATAATTGTGCCGCAGCAGACATGACTTTCTTCCAGGGACAGACCGTTAGAATGCATGACCCAATAATGCCAGGACTAACCTGCCCTCACCCTCTCGGGGGGCGGGGGGGGGGGTCAGGGTACAAATTCACAGGCTCCTATAACTACTGTAAAATTATACAACAACATAGCATTTGGGGTGAGGCACCAATCCCAAAATATATTGTAAAATAATGCCCGAAGAAAACAAACCGTTGGATCCCTGGACTCTTATAAAGAGGGAAATTAACAGATTATAAATGGGGTACATTTCTGACATTTTAATTTGGGATTTCAGGACTGAAATTTAGGCTTCAGATACTCATCATTTCATCATGATGGGGCCTACCGAAAGATTCCCTTCCCACCGTGCCCTTACTCCTTTCTTTTAAAAAACTATGTAGAAAATGTGTAGATTATATTGCTGAGTGACACTTTCCAAATATAAGTAACTGATCTCTATGTAATCAGTTGTACACTTGATTAACTTTAATTGCCAAGATAGCAAAAATGAGCACCTTTACTGTTTTTTTGATGTTTTGTTTTTGATCATGGTTGTAGTAGAACTAAAAAAAAAAAAAAAAAAAAAAAAAAATTGGCTCCAGGAGAGAATAATTAGCCAGCTAATTAGTTAAGGTCTGTTTGTATTTTTATTTTCAAGGCATTTATTGGTCTTAACTAGAATATTCGACTTTCTTTCAAGGTATTAGGGCCCACAAAGGGGAGGTGAGGCACTGAAGTGGAGGTGCAGTCTGTTGGCAGGAGAGCAGCGGGTATGAGTCCAGCAGAGCTGCTTTTAATCCTGGCTGAACAATATCCTTGTGGATTTTCTTTTTTTTTTTTTAAGCTAAGAATGAAATTGGAAAGTCCAAAATGCTAGGAATTGCCAGGTGTAGAGAAATATTCTAGGGGCCCCTAGAGGCATAAGATCCAAGATCTACATGGAGGAATTAGGCTTGGAGAATTCTCTTCCAAGGGTTTTACATTTAATCTCACAATAACTCTACAAGGTAGGTATTATTATTGTCCCTGTGTTTCAGGAGAGAAAACTAAAGCACAGAAAGATTAAGTAATATGCACATATATACACAGAGCTAGAAAGTGGGGGAACAAAGATTTCTTATCCAGGCAATGTGGGCAGAAACTCTTGTAGGTGCATTATAATTAGGTAATACATAGTATCAAAAGTTGTTAGCATAGTGTCCTTCATATAATAGATACTTAATAGGTACTCAAAAATGTTACATAGTATTCATTTATGTGGCTTTCATAGTAGAGAGAAAGTCAAGTCAGTTGGTATCTATAGATTTCAAGGTCTTAAATCAATGACAAATGGTAACAGTAAAAGCAGGATATTAACAAACTAATGTTAATTTGTTCTTCTTGGCTATAGTCAGTGTGGTTGTAGGACCCCTACCAATATCAAACAAAACCAAAGTTAACCCAGGTGTGCGTAGTGGTGAAAGCCACAGGTGAGGGGGCATGAGAGAGGAGACTGTTCCCCAAAATAACTTAGGTTCTCAGCTCTTTCGTTTGCCCTCACAATTTTAAAATAATTTTGAAGCGAAAGTGTGGAGATTCAAACTTGTTAGGCAACACATGGGAAAAACAATCACTGTTAGCCTCCGATCAATGATTACAAAATTAAGAAAGCAATTCTAACTGGTTACTTATTTTCTTGAAGACTCTAAACTCCCAGCTTTTTTAGTAAAGGAATTTTTATGTAAGAAGAAATACTAGGGTTTAGCCCATTTTTCTGATTTGTGAGGGGAGTAGGGTGGGGTGGGAGGGGGACCCTCTCCGAGGACTGATAGGTTTCCTGAGGCTGTGTTTGCCAAGTATGGAAGTAGTAAGGGGATTGATTTTTAGGGGCTTTTGACGTGCTAAAGTGCTTCATGTAGCTGGGGGTAAAGTGTGTGCCATACTTTTTACTTTTTGCAAGGTGCATCTTGCTGGACTAGTTTCTGAAGAAACATACTTGGTGGTATATTTGTTTAAGAAACTCTAGCAAATTTATATCCTTTCTGCACTCACATAAAACTAAGATTTTTAGAAACCCATTGCCTTACTTGAATTTGACACCTTGTAGACCATCATTGCATAAAGAAGGCCTGTGATTTTTCAAGCGGATTTTCATTTTATCTTGTTTTTCACTCTTTAACATTTTTATCTCTTGCCTGTAACTTTGGGAAGACTGTGTCAGGACTTACATAGTTAATAAAAGCAAACTAAAGCAAATAATCGCCTGTAACTTTGGGAAGACTGTGTCAGGACTTACATAGTTAATAAAAGCAAACTAAAGCAAATAATCACCTTTAGTACTTCTTTCAGCATATTCTAATTTTTTAATGGAGAAAATGCATTCTTAAATTAAATATGCATAATAAGGAATACTAATAATAAGAATGAAGTGGAATATGTGAGAATGAATCCAGTGTTGTAAGCAAAATGCATTTGATTTGCTAAGGATAAAAGCTGGCTTGAATCAGGAAGAATCTGTGCAAAAGAGAAAAGCCTCATAATGTTCATAAATTGTCCATAATTGTATGGATTTTAAATATAAAAGTTGGCAGTGGCAAAAGCTAAAAGCCATTAGGAGAGATACTATTGTACAATGCACTAGGAACATCAAGTCACAATCTTATGAAAAAAACCCTAGCTAGAGTTTTCTAAAATTTTGATAACCATACTTGAGACTTGTCTTGATGTTTACTACAATGTGTGCATTGTTCGGCACGGCATGGCCTAATGCATATATGATTCATATTTGAAAAGAGCTACTAATTAACATGAATAGTCTTCTTCCGTGAAGGTCGTTTATTGCAAAGTTCTTTTTATTCCCCCTAGCTGAATATCACTAAAGGAGCCCTCAACAACAGCCATTAGTTTGAGAGACTAGTCTGTTTTCTCCCTGACATTGGGTCATACTTTTAAAGAGTCTTTTTCTTATGCCAAGAAGCCATAAAAAATAATATTTAAAGACAGAGAGAGGAGAGGAGAAAACAGAAGAGATGAGAAGGGAAGAAGGGAAGGAAAATCATCTTTCTCTTACCAAGAAATACATTCCACCCCTAATCTATTCATTAAGTTTTATTCTATTATCAACTTCTTGTTACAGGACTTAAGAATTATTTCGCTGACATCATTAAATTTTATTTCCAATGCTATTTTCTTTGAAAACTTTGTTGGCCAATACTTTCCTAGAATTCATTGAGATGGTCCCTGGAATGTTTCCCAGATATGTAAAAGCACGTTGAGACTTTGTTCTACTTTTCTGCACTGAAAAACTTTCAGAACCTTCCACTGTTTCAAGCTGGGGTCCGGTGGGTTTTTTGGCTTAGATATTTCAAGAAACTTAGCCAGGATGAAGGGCCTTCTAAGGTTTGTGGGAACACAATATTGCCACGCACTAAAAATGTCCCTTAGCTAAAAACACCTTCAGTCAGAACTCTGTCCCCATTTGTAATGGTTGATTTTTGTGTGTCAACTTGGCTAGGATGGGGTGCCCAGTAGTTTGGTCAAACACCAATCTAGATGATTCTGTGAAGATATATTTTTTCAAGATATGATTAACATTTACAGCAGTAGACTTTGAGCAAAGCAGATCAGCTTCCATAATGTGGGTGGGCTTCATTCAATCAGTTGGCGGTCTTAACCTCTACAAAGACTTGAGTTTTCCCAAAGAAAATGAAATTTTGCCTAGAGACGGCAATGTGGAAACCCTGCCTAACTTTCCAGTGTGCAGAGTTCAGACTCAAGATGGCAACACCAACTCTCCTCGGAGTTTCCAGCCTGCTGGAATATTCCACAGACCCTCCCAGCCCCCACGAACAGGTGAACCAGTTCCTTAAAATCAATAAATCAGCCCCGTATCTCTATCCTTTGGTTCGGTTTATCTGGAGAACCCTGACTAATCTAATATACTACATACATCATTTAGGTAAAACTAGTAGTAAGCGCCTGGTGCAAGAGATACTCTTTTAGCCACTTGCCTCTACAATGGAACCGGATTTGGGGCCGAGTTTGCATGATGGGACAAAATGATGAAAGAGTGGATCACTTTGTTATTTTGCCTGTTTGATACCAGATAATCTATTTGATAAACACATGCATTATTTTTACTGCTTAGTCTGGTTTGAAAACGTCCCCAAGAATCTATCAATTGCATACGTGTCTGAAGGCCACGAAGTGTTGTGTGGCTATTATTAGAATCGACTGAATCAGCCCAGAGAGGCTTGGCTTTAGGAGATATCAGGCAGAAGTTCTCATGCTGGATTTGTAATGTATGCCTTTTTATATTATTTTAAGTATTTTACAAGTCAAAATAAAATAAAAGGCAATGAATAGTCCCTTCATTCTGACCCCCTCCCCCCAAATATCTCTCGCACTGCCAGTGAGCCATTGAAAGGGACACACAAATGGCAGGTGGAGGGGAGGCAGACCCTTTGCTGACACCTTTCCTGTCTTCCCGATACCCTCAGTAAGGGAGTCAGTCTACAAAATCATATATGCATTGATGGTTTGTCACGTGTGAGGCAAGGCTGTGTTTCGTACTCATCCGCCATGGGATATTCCCCTGGAGACCACGACATCGCAGGGGGTGTTGTCTATAACCTCAGGCAGAAAGTGGCATGTGCTAAAAACAAGCTTCTATGCGACTGCAAGGAAGAGAGAGGTCACATCCAGCCCGATGACCAGGAGCCCTCCTGAGAATGGAGCCCTTGAGTCAGGCACGAGAGGGAGGCAGGTTTGGGCGACCGATGGCGTGAGGAGAGGATTTCCAGTGGAGAGACTGGCATGAGTAAAGCAGTGGGGGAAGAACACGAAGATGAAAGTGGTCATCAAACACAGGCTGGCCTAGGCTGTCTGGAGCTCACTGTAAGTGCAGCAGTAATTGTGGTAAGAAGGGTAGACTGAGGCCAGAAAACAGGGGGACTGAAATTCCAAAGGACGTGATTTGGAAGGGCATTGATGAGTCATTGAAAACTTCTGCCCAGAGAGTTTATTTTATAAACTTCCCTTGCCTGCTACTGAACACACTGCCTCAAACATCTTTGCTGGAAAAGTCTGATTTTATCATTAAGAAACTGATTCCTTAAAAACTAGACCATTCCCTCTCCAAGTGGAATCTCGCCCTTGTGCAGAAACATGTCTATGTGGGATAAACCTGACCAGGGATGGGAAGGCGGTGGGGGATGGTGAGAAGAAGTGGAGAGGCTCCGAATGAAGGAGTTTCCTCCAATGAGCAGTAACAAGGATGTTGCAGTGTGTTTTCCTGTTCGGGAGGTTTAATTCTTCACGGTTTGCTTGGCTGTCAGAACGCTTCACGTTTTTATTTGTGAACATACATGGTGATCATCCTTAAGACAAAAAATCTGATGGCGGGTCCCTTGATGCTCTTGTTCAGAGCAGATGTTGCAATCAGAGCCGGGCTTTCTATTCTCACCTCTGAGATGTTGTAAATTACATTAAGAAGCATCTCCTCTGCTCCTCGGGTTTCACGTACGACTTGTTATGGGAATGTCGGAGGAGGGAAGTTGAAATAGACCAACTTAACTGATTTGTAGATCACCACCAAAGAGCCATCATCTTTATGGATGCAGTCACCCACAGCTCATGTGACAATTGCAACAGACACATTCAACTCAACGGGGGAATCAAAAACAGAGAAATATACACACTCAGATCGCCACTATGGAACGGCTTTGTGGAGCTACCATGCTCAGAACAATTTAAGCATTCCTTTTCACGTTGGGAGACCATAAAACAGTGATAACAGCAGAGAGAGACAGCCCAAAGACTGTCTTCACGTAGAAAACAGTAGGGCTCATAGGATTGTGAATTCAGAGCTGGGAAAAGAAGTTTTGTCTTAGTGGGAAAAGAAACTCTCTTGTTTCACTTAGCATCACAGTGAGATCTCCTCTCCAGCATCCCTGACATGGGGCCATCTCACCTCTCCTTGACCTCTTCCCCACGCTGAAGTTTGTACATTCCACCTTGTTGTTTGGGCTTTGTTGGACATAACCTAAGTCTGGATGGCAGGGTGAAAATTGGATAAACAGCCACGCTGACTCTGGGGAGATTTTTTTATGCAAACATCTGTTTCTTGAATTTGGCCATGGTCAGACCTAAGGGAAGGGGGAATACCAATTGATGAAGTTAGATCAAGAGGATACTGCCTCATTCTTTTTTTTTCTGTTTTAGGAGTATAAAACATGTCTTCCTGCAGCATTATAGAAGGAGGAAACCTTTTCCAAGTTTCCACTGATAGTGGGTTTATGCCCAATCCTAGTTTAGGTGAGATCATGTGGATGCTTTTTCTGGTACTTTGCTGCACTATAGATGTAACCTGTTTTGAAACAAACTCCATATCTGCATATAAAAATGGGGACTCAAAGTAAAGATGAGTAGAGCAATCGACAAGTAAGCTCTTACCACATGCCCAGTACTGAACAATATACTAAAGTGTGTGAAGATGTGTAGAAGAATGAATCTTTGCACTTACGAAGCTGAAAGTTTTGATAAGAAGATTGAGAAGTGATAAGGAACGATAAAAGACAACTTATGATTTGGTATTAAATTGCAAAGTGCTAATATTAATAATTGTTATTTGTGATAGGAGAAGACAGGATGGAGCACAGAAGCTAAAGAAGACTTCAGAAAGGAAGTTTGAATGATGTAGGATCTAAGGTGCTAGGAAGCTCAGAGCTGGCAGAAGCTAGGTGAGAAGCATTTCTAGTGGGGGAAATTGCATGGGCTGCCAGTGAGTTACTTAGTCAATTTATTGTCCACTTGCTAAAATTTAATTGCGTGGGGGTATCTTTATCCCAATTTGCCAGTAGGGAGATGGAACTTGGTCATAGCACTTAGTGTGTTCCAGGACCTGTTCTAGGTTCTTTATACATTTTAAGTTATCTAAACCTCATGACAGCCCTACCAGGTAGGTACAATTCTTATGAAGCACAGAGAAGTGAAGTAACTAGCGTAAGGCCACACAGGCAGTAAGTAGCCAACCTGGGATGAAAGCCGGGCTCCCTTAGTTCCGAAGCCCATACTCTATGATAATGAATGTCCCAGAAGAGTGGAAGTGTAGCGAGCACAATGACATTGAGCTTGCAGGAGGACTGAGGTTTCAAAGTGGGGGAGGGTGTGCGTGTAAGAGCCAAGGAGAGGTGGATGGGCACTATTCTCATTCTCAAACAATTTTTTTGTTTTTAATGTGTGACAGCCCATAAATAATTTAAAGGGCAAGTCTACACACCAAAATTCAGGGTATGCAAACCATTTCAAGACATCACTATTACATAAAATACGCCTCAAATCCTTCCAGGACCGAATCACATTCATCAGAATGTTGGTCCAAGACTTCCAACAATCCCAGCCTTCCCCCAGGGCCACTCGGAAGAGAGACGCAAAAGCAGATAGATGCCCCTTCACCTCTGTGCATCTTCTTCTCTTGTGGAGTTCCTGTTATTATTAATAATTTCTTATTGAGACAGAGTCTCACTCTGTTGCCTGGGCTACAGTGCCATGGTGTCAGCCTAGCTCACAGCAACCTCAAATTCCTGGGCTCAAGTGATCCTCCTGCCTCAGCCTCCCAAGTAGCTGGGACTACAGGCACACGCCACCATGCCTGGCTAATTTTTTATATATATACTTTTAGTTGTCCAGCTAATTTCTTTCTATTTTTTTTTTTAGTAGAGATGGGGTCTCGCTCTTGCTCAGGCTGGTCTCGAACTCCTGAGCTCAAACCATCCACCCACCTCGGCCTCCCAGAATATTAATATTTTTTTTACCTCCTAGACAGGCTTTGATTCCTGGCACTCAGTTAAGATATGTGGATTATGTGGGCCCTCTTTGCATCTTTTGGTAGAACAACCAACCAACATAATTGGAAAATTTATATGATATCAAGTTGGTACTCAGAACAGGCCATATGGGGTTAGAGAGAAAGTGATGTGGTCAGAGAGGATTCAGGCTAGATTTTTCTTATCATAATGCCTTCCTCTTACAGACACCATATTGCTAAAATACCATCATAAATGATTACTTTATTTCAATTACTTTCTGTAATATAGCCAACAAATCTTCTGCTTAAAAGCCCATTTAATTCAGTGGTTGTAAACATAGAGTTTTAACAGAAGCATTAATTTTTCTCAAGTAAATCCTTGCTTAGAATCTCAATATATAAGATGAAAGATGAGTGAGTCTAAGGAAATTTGGTTCCAATAAGGTGGGATTTCTCCTACCAGCTTAGCCTTTGCTTGTTCCTCCGTACTAGCCCCTGGGGTATTCCCGCAAAATCTTCGGGCTGGAGAACTTAATATGAAATCTTGCATGCATCTCAGTTAGGATGCAAGTAACAAAATTCCTTACTCACCAATGGCATAAACAAATACAATTTCATTTTTCTCATGAAAATACAAGTCTGAAGGTAGTGGGCTGCCAGTGTGGGTTCAGTGGTTTGAGATCTCAGAGCCAACATCTTTGTGATTTTCTTGCTTTTTGCCTCATGATGTAAAGAAGGCTGCTTCAGCTCCAGACATCACATTTTTGCTCACATCAAGAAGATGGGAGGGCAGTGCCAGCCATATCTGTCTCCCGAAATCAAGAAAATAAAGGCTTTCTTGAAAACTTTCAGTTGACTTCTGCATAGGTCTTGTTGGTCTGAAATATATCACATGGTCACTCAAGCTCAAAGGATTCTGGGGAAACAAATATTTAGTTAGTCATATTGCCAAGCCAAAGAATACTGGAGTTCTGTTCTCCAGGAAGAATGTAGGCATGGCTACTGAATAGGTCACTAATGGAGGCCTGATTGTTCTTTTTATGCACTTCATCAAGGAACACATATTTTAAAATAGAACTTGTGCACAAAATCAATTTATACTAGGAAACTAATGACTTTCCTTTTGAAGGTATCAAGCGTATATAAAGGTTCCTGCAGGTTGTTGTAGAAAGGATGCCAAAAAGAGAAAAAAGTGTGAAGAAAATGATTGCAAAACAGGAAAGATAAATTGGTAGCCATTCACAGGGTTCTCCATGTGATTTTGATTGAGTGCACGTAATTCATCTAGTAGGATATCAGATTTTCTGGAACAGTGAGCCTACATCTTAAGAAATAGTATTTTGTCTTCAGCATAAGCAGGGTAGCTTGTTCAACCAAATGTATTCACCTGATTATCCAGAGAACCGATTTGTTGAAGCAAAACTGAAATTAACTGATGCATGATAGGATAGAGGTAAAAGTTAACTTAGTAAAATGTGTCCCCAAACACACACAAACACACAGCAGTAAAGATAAAAACCAATACAGGGTGCCTGCTCTATCAATGCCTTTCTGCTACAAAGTAAATTCTGCTCCCTCCTGTTTCTTGAAGGGACAGTCAGGGGACAGTTCATCATGCCTGTCTTTGGGTAGAGTCAGGAAACATTTTCAGTGGAGAGCATCAATGAGCAGGGACTTGTGCTGAAAGACAGAACAAAAAGAAATTATTAATCATGTTTCTCTTTGTATATTTACTGTTTTGCTTCTGAAGAGGGTACTAGTCTACTAAGAGATGCATAATTAGGAAATATGCCAGATGGGTAATCAATGTGATTTTAAATTTTTATAGAGAGAACAGAGTTGTAGCTTGGATTTTTTTTGGAAGGTACTTTAGTTCCACGCAGTTAAAAACAAGTATCTTGCCTTGGAGGGTTACTGTCTTCTATGCAATGAGGTTGAATAAGTTATTTAATCCGCTTTCTATTTTAAAAAAAAAAACTGGGCTGTTGGAACAGAAGAGCTGAATGGGCCTACCAGGTGGAAGAGAAAAGCCAACCACAGCAGAGGTGGGAGCTGGGACTCCCTAGGGGGCACTGTGGGAGTGAGGGGGAGCTTTAGTTAATCATACTCAGCATGAGAAAAAACAAACCGACCCTAAATTCCACTTCTCTTCCCTGGTTTCCCAACCGGTTGAGGGTTGGGATTTAATTGTTCTCTCCATTCTCAGGCTAGAAGGAAACCTAAAGAAAGCACTTTCTGCACTTATATTTAAGCCAAGTGGGTGAAATATTCAGCCCAAGGGATTGCTGGCTGAGGTCACTTTAGAGGGAGGAAGAAAGAGACAGGCCCTGAGGGCAGAGGTTTCTAAACTGTGGGTCCTGACATATTAGTGAGCTATGAGATCAATTAAGAGGGTTCAGACCATGTATAATTTCTTAGCCAAATAGAGTTGCATAGAGTGGAATAAAATAGAATCAAAAATATAAATGTGAGTGTCATGAAGTAAGAATAAATATTATTGTAAACCTTTCATTTCAATAATATATATATCCCTAAATAAGCCATACTTATTTACATGGTCACAGTGGTATAGGGCTATGTGTGAGGGAACAGTTACTCTTTAGCTTTTAATACCCAGTGGAGTTGATGTGGGGGGGTGAGATGGAGGAGGGGGAGGAAGAGGAAGGAGACGTAGACTCTACAGGCTCTTCCTGTGCCTGCTAATATACATCAGGGCTCATAACACATTTAACTGTGGGCACGTGTATCTTCATTATTTTCACATGTTCCTCCATAGGAAGTTTAGAACATTTTTGCTAAGTTCTTCATTCAAAAAACACCATTTGGAATTTGGGTTGCATTACATTTATAAAATAATTTGGGGAGAATTGGTATTTTTTACTTAGTTGAATTTGCCCATCCAAATGTGTGCCTATACTCATTCTTGTCTTTTTATAAAACCTTTCCATTTTTTAGTTTCTTGTTAAGATGGCTCCTGTGTGCTTGGCATGCTTTGGTCCTATCGTGCTATCTTTCTTGTTTTTTTTTTTTTCTGTGTTGGCATCTTTTTCTCCAGATATACTAAGCTCTTAGGCTCAATGAGCTTGTGGTCCTCTTCCATGCCAGCCTGCCTCTGCTCATGCTGTTCCATTGTGCAGAAAGCCTTTCCCTACATTTCTTGAGGGATGTCGGTGCAGGTGCTACTACTGCTCAGCTGTCCTTCCAGGCAAAGCTGTCTCTGAACCCCAATATGACTTCCCCATCAGCCTTCTACCTTATTGCTCTCTTCCTCCTCTTACCTGCCCACCATGCCCTACGTAGTCAATGGGGCAATCTTTAAAAACATAAAGCAGATGATGTCACTTCCCTCTTGAAGACGTCTAACAACTTCTATTACCTTTCAAAACTCCAAACATGTTTCAAGACCCAAAGGGCTTCCCGTGATCTGGCTCCTGCCCACCTCTGTGACCTCCTTTCCCGAACTTTCCCCGCCATTCATGAGACCTCAGCCACACCAGCTTTGCTCCGGCCTCTTGGCATTCCAAGCGTGTCCTGCCTTTGGCACGCTGGTCGTTGGCTTTTTCTAGGATGCTCCTGCTCCAGGCGTTTACACGAACACCCCCTTCTTGTCTCATGGACACCAATTACATTTTTAACTTACTTTTGTGTTTGAGAGGACTTTTCTGAACCCCAATATGAAGTGGCGCTCTCCGTACATTTACTCACTACCCATCATCTTTTCTTAACAGCCCTTCCAGCACCTGGTGTTTTCTTATTCGCTTCCTTATGGTCTGTTTCTTATCTCCCCAGCTCACCCCAATGTAAAGGACAGGAGAGACTGTGTCCCCATACTGCCATCTCCCCAGTCCTGCATAGGCACTAAGTGTGTGATGAATCTTTGCATAGTCTCTCTGAACTCAGTTCTGCACCAAACACAGAGTTCAGAAAATACTCCTTATCTTTAGGAAGCCTGAAGCCTGAAGCCTGAAGGCAGCGGTGTTGTAAAAATGACCTACTTGGTTTTAGGAAACCATTTTACCCTGCACGAGTGTGTATGTGTGCGTGTGTGTGTGCGCGCGCGCGTGCGCGTGTGTCAGCAGGGCCTTATGGAAGGGAGCCCTTTAGAAATTAACTATTTAAGACTACATTTTATGTGCTAGAAATACATTTTAATCAATAAGAATATGTTCACTGTTAAGGGGACAATTTACTTTGATTTTGCAATGTCTTTTGAAGACGTTACTATAGGTAAACTAGGCACTCTGGAGAGACACCCAGATGAAGAAGGAGAATGCTTTTAGCGAGATAAAGAGACTTTTACAGAGCTAACCAGGCACTGGGCTCGGACAGTGCCGGACAGGACACCTCTGTGCCCGCTAGTTATGGGACATCAGAGTGAGGTCCCAGCCCGCCCCGGCACTGCGGTGAAAGTTCTTTGTTTTTTCATAATAAACCTTTATGGGCCTATCACACTTTAATCAATTTAACCTTATTTAAGATAAAATTAACATTTTCCCCTTAAAAGAGGAATTGGTAATTTGATCCTAACTTCAGAAGCAAATCCAGAAAATGAATGAGCCTTTCTAATGAAAGTCGAGTGGTATGTTTTTAAAAAATGAATATAACATGAATGAGACTCAAAAGCCTCCCACCCCACTCTTGCAGTAGTGGGCTACCCTGACTCATCCTGCCTCCAGGGGATGAGACAGAAGGAGATTCTGTGGCTCTACCTGCCACCTGCGGGCTGTCACCTACCATGTGCTCCTTTAGCTCTGGCATTGGGTGATGCTTCTGTGCGGAGTGGTGCCAGGGAGTGGCAGGGTTGGGTCTATCTCCCCTTTGGACCCTAAATTGTTTACCCGGCATCCACATACATTTAGGACCGTTATTATTATTACATTTAGGACCGTTACCCTGGGATGTCATCCATGGTTGAGTGAACGTCAGTGTACCAGACCATGAATGATCCACCATTTGAATAGGAACGCTCTGGAATGATTGTCGCCTCCCTAGGAGGGAGAACGAAGGTATCACACCTGGCTTACTGGAGACCATACAACGACCTGGGGCTCTGGGCATACCTGGGGTATGATTTTTCTGACCCCAGCCCACGCTATAACTTCTTGAAGTTCATTTCAAGACTATCGCCACGAAGGCGCGGCTATACAAGGAGTGACTCGAATCGTTGCTGAAGCATCAGATATTTAGTGGGGGCCCGCCACTTCTTCATAACACAGGGGAAAACGTGGTCATGACTTGGCCTTTCTGGGACACAGTGTCCCAATCTGGGGGTCCTGGGAGCCTAAAACACAGCTCCGGACACTGTCAGTTTAGTCTTACTCTTCTCTTTAGCCCCCCAAAGCTTGTCTGAAGAAGGCTGGAGAGCTGCTTTTTGATCCTGCCCCTTTGTGCTGCCCGTACCAGACTCTAATATTTCTCATCACCGTTGTGTCAGGCGGTGGCCACGTCAGGAGGCCACAGGGAAGGCAGGTCCGTGAGAAGGCCTCCTGCTGTAGCAGCCCAGGCCTTGTCACTGCAGGCCAGGATGCTGGGCACAATTTCCCCCTAGACCGTGTCTATTCTTTTGCCAACCAAACTCGAAACGCATGACTGGAAAAGATCACTAGAAAGCAATAGTGTCAAAGAAATGAATATTATGCTTTTTTCTAAGTATTGCTTTTTAATAAGTCACTCTAATGGAATGAGTTTCTAAGCCGGTGTTTAAGCCACGGGCCAGTTCTTTAGTTAGCCTTTCTCTTTACTCCCTAGAACTCAGAGCCAGCTTTTACGATGTGCTGATGGCAACCTAGCACCGAGGAGAGGAGTGTCCATGGGGACTTGCTGCAAGGGAGATGGACTCTGTTACCCGGGTGGGTCTGGAGAGGATGATAATTCAGTGGCAGGACAGCAGGCACGAAGGTGTGGATCAAATCTTACCAACCAACCTGGCTTTTGATCTTCGGCGAAGAATCTGTCCAGTGATGGCTGATGCTGTGGTTCAGTCTGGGGGTGGAGGGGAAGGATGATGCCCCGGAAAGAGACGGGCAGACGCAAGGCAGGGGGGCTCATGGCCCTAGTCAGTGGGTTGGGTTGAGGATGTGGCTTCTGGTCCTGGAACAGGAATTCTCAGCAGGGCAAGCAAATAGAAATAAAGCTTCTTCCTCCTAAGGTTTAAGTGCTTACTCAGACATCCAATCCCCAGACGAAGCCAGCACAGTAGGTAGTTTCACTATAACTTCAGATCTACTCAAGGGCCAGAATCTTGCTCACTAAACTTGCGGCCCAGGTAAGTTTCGACTGAGAAGGAGACTTGGAGATGAGATCAGAGACCAAATATATGAGCCTGGGTCACAGTGCTCAGGGCCTAAGACAGTATGTAGGTAGGTCAAGGTCAAATCCACTGGACACAGGCTATCGCTTCCTGCCGTTCAGGAACGCGTAGGCTGTAACCTGCATCCAGCCCCCATTGTGGGATCTAGCTGTGGGATCTGGGCCTTGTATTCATAATAAGACTCAGTTTCGAGCTGTACTTTGTCCACATTTTATTGCATATCTACTTTGTTCCACATATCAAATCAGTTCTTTAATTCCCTTAATTCTCATCACAACCTCAGGAAGATAGCTTATGATTTTAACCTTAGCGATAAGAATACAGAGAGTATAATAATTTATACAAAATACATTATTAGATTACTTATCATTGTTGGAGTAATTATTATCATAATACAAACACAAACCTTTATGTTTCCATAGGAGAAGGTGCATTAGTTTCCTATTGCCACCGTAACAAATGACCACAAACTTGGTGGCTTAAGACAACATTTATTCTCTTAAAGTTCTGGACATCAGAAGTCGAAAATCAAGGTGTTAGCAGGGCTGGTTCCTTCTGGAGACTTCAGGGGAGAATTCATTGCCTGGACTGCTTCCACTTTTCTAGAGGCTTCCTGCATTCCTCAGGTTGTGGTCCTTCTTACACCACTCCAACCTCTTGCTTCCATCATCATTTCAGTTCCATCTACTGACTGTAACCCTCTGTCTTCCTCTCCTAGGGAGCTTGTGATTAGATGGAGCCTGCCTTGATCATCTCCCCATCTCAAGACCCTTAAGTTAATCATCTCTGCAAAGTCTTTCTTACCATGTAAGGTAACATATTCCTGGGTTCTAGGAATGAGGACACAGGAGGGAATAAAGGGCAGTGCTTTGAGCTGGGGAGGTGGAGGTGGCCAGACAGAAGGGAGAATTCTAACTTGTCCTGAGGCTGCTGTAGAGCAGGGACAGGAGTGCCCCAGCATGCAGGGACTTCAGTGGAGGGTGGCTACAGGATACTGGTCCTCAGTGGGGAGGGACCATGAGAAAAGGGATCTCTGTGCTGCCCGGAGCAGCAGGGACCAAGACAGATGGCAGGATCCGCTCTCGACAGCAGCATGTTGTAGCTGAAGAAATAGCTGCAAAGGTGATGACCATCCTGCAGACATGCCTGCCCACTCCTGGCTTTCTGGAAACATCTAAGCCAGGATTCTTGTGCAACTCCATGGAGTAGGGGAAGGGGTCCCTCCAAAGACTGATATTGGATATCTGGTTGGGCTGACCAGTGGGGGCTGAGACAAGACTCCATATCATTTTAAGAAGTTTTAGAAGAATGTGACACCGTGCCTTAGTATTGAGGCTTAAAAGTCATGCCTCTTGGAGTGACTAACTTTTTGCTGTGGTCACAGAGGCTGGAAGAGTGGGTAAGGGCAGAGAACAAAGAGTTCCTGACAATATTCTCTAAGCATCTTTATACCAGGATCAGCAAAGAAAAAGCATCTTGCTTCCACATGCTCCTTACTTGGGTCTAAACCTAAACCAAACAACCTACTAGTTCGTCGGGCTCCTTCGACAGCAGATATTATCTGAATAAAAACAAGCATATTAATAAGTATATCCAGCAGGGAGTAAAAAAAGGTGGTAGGGTATTCCCAAGAGGAAAATTAATTTCTTTTTATAATCTGCGGTAGTTTATTTCACATATTCATGACCCGCCCAGTATGTTTTTTCTTTATGATGAGCCATAAAAATGACAAAATACATTAGCCAAGTTCTTCGTTTCTGCTAAAATGACCATATTCAAAAATAATAACAGAGACTTGTATCAGCGATGCAAAAGATGCATGAAGTAATTGGGGCTTAATTTGTACACAAACTGTCAAGGCAGTTTTCCTCACGGCCTGCATCTTCTGAATTCATTAGTCTCTAATTATGGCCAGTGGGGACCAGCAGTTAGAAGGTTAAAGAGGTTCTGACAGGCCTAATCATTGCTCAGGAAGCTGAAAATGTATGCAAAGTCTCGGCAGATGGGGTGAGAGCAGCTTCTGCCAAGTGATAACTGTTATTCCTTTGCACCTCCAAAGCTGTCATCCTAATAGGCACATTTTAAATTTATTAATGCTCTAGTTACAATGCATACACAGTCTCTAATGGTATGTCATTCTGAGTATATAAACTGAGCAATTAACACATATTACCTGGTAATGGTAAAATTATTTGTTGCCTGTTTGACTTTTTTTGGGGGGGGTATAGGGGGTGTCTCCTATTCCGGTAAGAAGTGGTCCCGGGAAAAGCTTGCCTTTGTTAAAATAAAACCAGAGCTACATTGGAGATGGAGTTCTCTCTTTGCTCGGGTAGAACAAACCAATCTGAACGCCTCCATCCATGCTTTACCCAATCACCTATTTCTGACTGCTCACAGAAGGATCTTGTGGTTAAACACAGTCAGGGGGACATGCTTGGTTGGACTTTTTGGGAAGAAGCAGAGAACTCCAATCTTTGAAGATGTGACCCTTTAAAGTGAGAAGAAACCCAAGGTCGTATTTTTCATCTGTGACTACACTGACTCATAAAAGTAGAGCTATATATGTATTCTCCAATTTCCGATTCCGCAGTCATCAATATCTTACCCTTCTTTGGTGGCCTGCCTGACTCTAACCCTGATTGCTTTAAAGCTATTAATAACTAATCACCAGCAAGAGGTGCTTTTTTTTTTTTTTTTTTTTTTAATAAACGAGGTCTCTTGTCTTTTCCCGTGACTGTAGCCCTGACATGGTAAGGGCCTTTAATTAAATGCAGCACTTAGTGCAACAATTGTTTGCATGTAGGAGGCTGCAGAAAGGGAGACAGCTGGAATGGATAGTCCCTAAATTGTAGGCTTCGTCGGGACTACAAGATTCATAAGCGGTCCTAATAGCATGATAAGGTGTTAATCTCAGCAACAGAGCAATTATCTGTCCAGCGAGTGATCGCCACTCTTTGTGCCCACTAGCCCGTAGTGCCTAATTGATTTACACTGTATAGAAGTAATATAACAACAACAACGAAAATGTCTCAGGGACTTTATGTTAATTAAAAACCGTGATTACATTTCCCTACTAGGTGATCTGTTTGAAATTTTTTATACCATATAGGACAGATATCAAACTGTTAGGTAAGAAGTTTTCTTTGCCAGGGACCAAACAACCCACCCATTGTGGTTCCTTCAGTGGCTGGAAGAATAGCTCTGGGTGATTAACGACGTGAGCTGTGTGACCCCGGGCAAGTGTCCTCATCTCTCTGAGCTTCGGTTTCATTATCCCCGAGACGGGGAGTGGCCGAGGCAACCTCTGACCTCTCGGATCTCTTTCAGTTCTGAAAGTTCACAATCGTAGGAACTAAAATGCTGCGCATCCGGGAGAGGATTATTATACAATGGAGCCAGAGCCCTGCTAGTTAGAAGCAGGTCAGCTCTTTTATCCTCCACTTCTCATCTTCAACTTGGAAGTTTAATCTGGTTTCTGATCATTCTGTTTATTTATAACTTTTTTTTATATATGTGCACAGTGGACTTTTGCGGCCCCCTGGCTGTATTCTTGCTATATGAGATAGCCATTCATTTCCAGGGATTTAAGAAAAATAAAAAATAAAAAAACAAAACTGTTTCCAGCATCACTTTAATGGGAAATCCAGTGAAGAGAGTCTAGACATGCCCTGCGGTGGTGTCAGCTTACTTGGTGTGAGTTGCCACTGCAGGGAGAAGGGACATCCTTTGGGCCCCGTGAACCCTGCGTGTCGGGGTCTGCTCACGTGCACGCAAGTGTGGACCCCACTCGATGTCATTTGAGTCCACCGTCTGGCCTCCTCGGGCTTTCACTTCCCTGTCTATTGAGTGAACATGCCGGGCGGAATGCTAAGTCTGTTTCATCCACTGTGTTTGCTGACTTTCTGATCCATTCTGGAAAAAATGGAATTTCCTCAAAATTAGAGCCTTACAAGCCAAATGGGATTTAGAAGAACCAGCAGGTGGAAAGAGAAAGAGGGGCCCTGGAAGCGTTTATAAGGACAAAAGTTTGCCCGAGGAACGCTCAGCGTTTTGTGGAGGGCAGGTCACGGTGGGGGACTCAGCTTATATTCCAGTACAAGCAAAAATATGGATTAAGATCAATAGCCAAAGTTAAAACATTGACCTTGGGCTCTCCTGTCCTCGTGGAGGGGCTGCATGCCCTCCTCTAGGTGCACTGTCTGCCTTCGTCGGCTCTCCTGGTGGGGGCGCTGCAGCCGGCTCTGGAGTGTGGGGTGGGGACAGTGGGGAGCAGTCGCCCCCCCTCCCCTGGGAATGTTCCCACTGTGTTAAGGCCATTCAACTTATACCTGACGATTCCGATTCCTGAGAATGGGCCACCTGCATCAGAAACCCTGGAAGGCTTGTTCCAAAGTGAGCTAGGAGCCTGCATTTAAAAACCAAAAACTCAGGTGACCCTTACGCCCTGCTGAAGTTGGAGAGGCCCCAGTTCTGTAAAGCAGAGGGTCCCACTGCCTGGCGTTCTTCCCTCCAAGAACACTGCCATTCATTGTCCGCTGTGTGGCTGACTCACAGCCTTCTAGGGGGAAGGAGGTCCCTCTCCCGAGACCTTCCCAGGAGCAAGGTCACAGCCTGAGCTGGAGGTCAACGTTGTTGCAGGCAAGCCCGGTTCTGCCCAGAGACCTCATCCTTCCAGCATAAAACTGTTTTCCATAATTGGTGCCTGGTGGGTTTCCTGGTCCGAGCCACTTTCCCCATAGCCGTAGCTGTCGAGCTTCAGCAGGCTTTGACTCTGGGGGTCTGTGACATGCGGGGGGTCCGTGAACAACTGTTCCAGCTCTCTGTGTTCACACGTGTTCCGCGTTGCCCCTGTACGTCCAGTGGCACCCATGTAGAAGGCCCCAGTCATTGCAGGTCCCTGGAACTGAGACAACCTCGGAGTTGCTCAAGCCCAGTGTTAATTTTAGAACAGAAGAAAATTAAAAGACTCCGCAGAATGGAAGTCTGTCAGTATAATTTCCAGACTCGGTCTTGGAGAAGATTACTAGGACTGTCCGGATTCGAATCCTGGCTCTAGCCCATGACTGTCTGGATTCGAATCCTGGCTCTAGCCCATGTCCATGGATCACTGGGTAAGAGGCTTAAAACTCTTCCATGCCTCAGTTTCCTTTACTGTAGGTAGGATATAATAGCAACCCTTCCCTCTGAGGGTTGTTCCGAGGATTAAATGAGTTAATACATGTAAAGGTTTTAGAACTGTGCTCAGCAGACAGTAAACACTCATTAAGTGTCAGCCGTGGTTAATTCTAGAACATCCATGAGCAGGCTACATGCGTGTGTGATCCATACAGTAGCAAAGGGTCCACCGCTTAGAAGGGCTCCGCACTTGGTTTAATGTTCTGCTTTTGCTGTCTTGAAATTCTTAGTACTTTCTGAATAAGAAACCCCGCATTTTCATGTTGAACTGAATCCCACAAATTTTCTACGCAGCTCTGTCTACAAGACTGTTGTGGCTAAAATCTTAAGTCTATATGCTGTTGAAACTAACATGGCCAACCTTAGCATTATCTTATGGAGAAAGGCCAGATCTTCCCTAAAGAAAATTTGTTTGATAATTGGGTTAAGGTAAATATTCTATGTCCCTTTGCACGGGGCCAGCGATGACTTGTCTTCAGTGGTAGAATTTAGTGATAACAATATTGCCCATTTCTGTTTGTACTTCAGAGGTTTAGCATTACCTGGAGGACTACACTTGGCCAACATTGCAACGACAGTAGCCAGATCTTCAGCTTTAAAAATTATAGTGTGATTCTAAACTTTTTATATTAGTTTCTAGATTTATTTTTACAGATCTATCTTTTTTTTTGCTGCTAAGGATGTAGACAATATATTATTAGTTTTCTCCAATGTGCCTATCATGGTCCTCGGCAACTAGTTAATTCTTAGTAAAATTGACCAGTAAGATGATCACATGTCAGCCATCTCATGAGCCATGGTGAACATATCTGGGTAATGATAAAATTTATATATAATTAGCCCCATCCTGATCACATATTTTTATTATTTTCAGTTCACAGGCTTTGATTAAAATTTAAGAGCCAAGTCATATGGGAGACTCCACTGCTTATTTTTGTGGAAATTGCCAGCAACCATTCCATGATGAACAAAGACATTTCTTTTCCTGAATAATATCCCACTGTAAGCCCTTATTAAAATCCAGAATATTAGAACTGTGTGGGAAATCATTTTCTCAATGCCTGATGTTACATATGAGGAGATCGATATGATAGATGTTGTGATTTCTGAAAGTCATTCAGTTCATTGG
The DNA here is from genome assembly GCA_008750895.1 of Mirza zaza. Lineage (NCBI taxonomy): Eukaryota > Metazoa > Chordata > Mammalia > Primates > Cheirogaleidae > Mirza > Mirza zaza. The sequence goes on from VSMD01094324.1 coordinate 62,376, forward strand.
TTATTAACAAGGGCGGCGGTCACCAATGTCCTAGGTCATTGTGCAGGGGATGATCCATGTGGCGGGGTAGAGTCCAGGGCACAGACGAGTCACTCCGACCTGGGCAACCCATTGATGGTGAGCTGGTTGCCCGTGGCTGGCCCTGGCTACCTTGTAGGAAAGTGAAAAGAACATCTCAGTCCCTCCGCAGCTTTCCTCTACTACCAGGTTCTCCCTAGGGCATAAGGTTGAGATTTCTTAAGCTAATGTTTTCCTGCTCCTGGATTTCTCCCTTTTCTTTTTTAATCCACATTTTCTCTGGAAACTTGCACCACAAGTGTGCCTTTAACTCTAACTGTATCCATGTTTAGACTAGCAGCTTCTGCATACAATATTTGTGTATCGGCAGTCTTTGTTTCTGGTGCTGCAGAAGGAGAGTCTTGTCTAGCTGTGATGAGGGGCCCCTGGGGTGTCCGGGAAGCATTTGGGGAGTCCAGGAAAAAGGCAGAGTAGGTGTGAAGCATATTAATGGATGCTTCCAAGCCTTAACTCCAACTCCGGAGGCTTGCTTCCCGAGATGCCCTGTAACTCCTTTTGAAATGGGTTCCATTTATCTTTTCAGTTGCTCTCTTACTTGGAGAGACCTCCCTCCCTCTCCCCATTCCTTTATTTCTGGCTCAGAGCTGCTGGGGATGGGGCAGAGGCCTGCTGGGAGCAATGTCCCCATGCCTTGTCAGTTATTCCTGGAGAGAAGCAGCAACCTCCAGGCGGCCTGTGGGAGCCACTGCCGGGGCCCCAGGAGGTGGCCATCAGCACTTGAGCCCGGGTGTTCCTTGTTTCTTGGCGGTGCAGACGCTGTGATTGTTTTCAGAAGGCATTTTTGTTTAGGTGCTACCTGTCAGGTGAAGGGGTTGAGAACCAGGGGCCATCAAGGCTCCCATTTACCAGATGGAGCGGAGCTAACAAGAGAGGCTGAGGGTGAAGAGATTGGTACCTAGACTCCGGTTGTTCAGTTGAAGGTGTGACAAACATGTGTCTTTCAACTGGGCTGGGGAAGGGCCAGCTCTGAGGGGTGCAGAGGGCCTGTAGAGGACAAATGAGGGACAGAGCCCCATTGTGTCACTGACTTGGCTACACTTTTGGTGGAATCACATAACCTTAGTAGGTACCAGGACCTGGGGTCTTTCTCACTGCAACGTAGGATGCCCTTAATCTTCATTGTCCTTATCTTTGTGGGATTCTTCAGAGCTTTGGGCAATCTGGACAGGAGTGAGGATGCGACAAGTGAGATTTTCTATGCATATCATCCTTAGAGACCCCATCCCAAACTGAAAACCTTTTATCTTACCAGCTATATGAACTTTGAAGTGTTACTTAGTCCCTTCTGTGCCTCAGTTTCCACATTTAAGTGTGGAGATCAAATATGCACCTGCTTCATAGGGTTGTTAAGCCATCTAAATGAGATACTATATGTAAAAAGTTTAGAACAATGATTGGTTCATCGTAAGATCATAACAAAAGTCTGTTATTACTTTTATCATTACTGGGGAGGTGGGGTGTGTAGGTATGGCTGCAATGGCCAACACTAAGGATGTTATGGTCACTGCATGAAGAACAAAGACTTAATATTTTGGAAGGACAAAAATGGAATGCAAGAAGTGACCTCTTGCTCTGGCATCCCCTGTCCTGATGGGAAGGGAGTTAGGAGTTATCATATTTAAGGAAACCATTCTAAAAACTATGAACACACTTTCCATTACAATCGTAATCTCATATCATCATTAAACTGTTGGCCCAAGGTTCTCAAGCATCAAATGTGTATTGAGCTCTCATAAAGTACAAAGATGGGGGCCCGACACACTCATTCATTGCTTTATTCATTCATTCACTTACCAAATGTATTTATTGAGCATCTATTATGTGCCAGGCACTAGGAGAGAGCATTGGCCAAGCCAACAAAAATCTTTGCCTTCAGAGAACTTAGATTCTAGTTGGTAGAAAGACAATAAACACATAAACGAATTATTATACAATATACTATCATGGGGTCAGTATATAAAATGAAGCAAGATGAAGGGATAAGCATTACTGAGAAAGCCTTTCCAGAGGAGGTGACATCTAAACAGAGATGAGAATGAGTAGAGTGGGAGTGTTCGAGGCAGAGGGAGCAGGAGGCACAAATTCTTTGGTTTATAGCTGAGTGAAGAAGGCTAAGGAGATGAGGATGAGAGAGGCAGACAGGGGCTGGGAAATCAGCAGGGTAAGACCTTTACAATTTATTCTGATCATGATGGGAAGACATTGGGGGATTTAGGGTAGAGAGAATGGCACGATGTGATTTTTGCTTTGGAGTGATTACCTGGACTACCGTACAGGTAGCAGATTATAGGGGCCCAGGCACAGAAGCAGAAACCAGTTAGGATGCCGTTATACCGATCTAGGAAACAACTCTAGGAAGTTTGGCCTAGGATGGTAGGAGTGGAGATGCGAGAAGTGATGTTAGAGCTAACAAGACTTACATCTGTAGCATGTGAGAGAAAGAAGGAGCAAGGGTGACTGCTAGGTTTTTTGATCGGAGCCACCAAAAGAGTGGGGTTGTCCTTAGCTGAGACGGGGAAGATGGTGAGAGGAGCCAACGTGACAGGGAAGTCTAGGGGCCTGCTCTCAACTTCTTTGGTTCATCTGGAGGTGCATATTAGACATCCAAGTGGAGGTGTCACGTAGGCAGTTGGGTAAGTGAGTCTGAAGTTCAAGGAGAGGTCAGGGGATGGAGACACAGATGTGAGATTGGGCATCCACGTTGCATTAGGTGGGACCATTGAAATCATCACTGTTGTAGGTTAAAAAGAGTGATCATTAGATGTTTTTATGATTAAACCTGACATTTAAATCCACGAGGGAGAGAGAGGACAATGGCAGGTAGGCAGTGTAGATAGAAAAGAGGTCCAGGGACTGAGCCCTGAGTTATTCACATTGTTAGCGATTAGCCAGAGGAGAAGTGCGCTGGGCTGTAGGAAAGTGACCAGGAGCTTGTGGTTTCTGGAAACCAAATGGAGAAAGGGCTTCTAAAAGGACAGATGAAATGTACATGTGTCAAATGCTCCTGAGCAATCAGGGGAGGACCACAGGACATTGGTCCCTGGGTCACCCAGTGCAACTTCCTGACCGTGAGAAATTGTCACACAAACAGGGACACTTTGTGCAGCCAGCAGTTCTTTAGTGCCCAAACGCAACCTTGAAGCTTTAATTTGGAAGGATGGCAACTCATTAACAGCGCTCCCCAAATGATAATATTAAAACCAATAAAATTCCCCGTCAAGGACAACCTCTCTCAGCTCCTTGCTTGGAGGGAGGTGAGTAACCTCCATTCCTGCCCACTCCTGCCCTGTGTGAAGCCACAGTACCCCGGCGGTATGGTGCATGCGTCCCCTGGTCTCCTGTTCCTGGTCATTTCTCCTCCTGAGACACGTGTGTGTCCTCGGTGGCTGTGGAGTCCCGAGCCTCCTGTCCCGGAGGGAACAGCTGGGGAAGGAGTGGGTGGGGATGGCGGGAAGGGGGAGAAACGCATCTTTCCAGGGCATCCCGGCGACAGAGGGGTTGGCTAAGCTGTTGGGACACATGAGAGAAGGGATTATAGAAATGGATACAGGAAGAGGGAGGGAAAGTAAGGCGCTAAAACATGAAGAGAGTTTTGAATGTTTCTATATAAAAGGCAGACGATTTCCAGGCAAATGTGTGATTTTTTTTCCACATTTTCTGCCACCTGGTCGCCGTGGCAATACAAAGAGCGTTACCGTGGAGCTGGACGTTGGGTAGAAGATTAACAGCCAGTCTTTTCTTTCCCTCGTCTGTTTCCTTCTGGAAAAGGAGGGCTGGACAATGTGCCTGAGGACGTTCTTCCTCACCTCCCTGGGTCATTTCTTCATGGCACGGATCGAGCCCCCTGTGCGTCCAGCCATGACCTGGCACTATGTGGGACCCCAAGATGGAAGAAGGCACAGGAAGCAGGGGACAGAGACAGACGAAGGTCATGGAGAACAGCAGACTGGGAAGAGAAGATAAAGGTGGGGAGTGGCATTCCAGAGGAAAAGTAAAAGCAGGACTGACCCGTGTCTCTGTCACCTGTTGTTTCCATAGCCTTTCTCTGTGGAGCACGTCTTCAACTCTTGGGTCATCTCAGGGGCTTAGATCAGAGAAGTTTAGGGCCTGCAGATGTTGTAGCAGAGCAAGACCATTTGGAGATAGAAATGCCTGAGGAGAGAGTGTTCTTCGGAGGAGCAGGACTTTCGTGCTCTCCAAATTCACACTATGTAGGTAGCTCACTCATTGCACAGCTCAAATAAAAGACGACTCTCACCCAGATATGGGTTGTGGGCTTCAGATTTCCAAAGGAAGCACTGAAACACGACTCACCCCACCTCAAACGCTGGCATGCATGCACCTGCCCCCATCCTATGGGGCGATGGGCATCCTGAGGCTCCTTTCTCAAAACACGTTTACCAAGATGTCAGAATGCACCCAAGAGTATTTCTGGGCCTTCTCCAATCAGACATTTTGTTTCTGGTGTCTACTTGGCCTCACTAAAAGAGGGAGGTGGCCTGGGTGAAATGATAGATTTCCAGGTGGCTCTCTGACAAAGTTCAGGCCACCAGCCCCAGGCCAACCTTGAGTAGTCCTTGCTGACACGGTCACTTTTGCACTTCACAAGAAGTTTCTGCCAAATTCCAAGTGGTGAGGGCGGGGAGGTCCTATCACTGACAGTCTGTAGGTCATCTGCTTAGCTCAATCTGTGTTACTTGCTTCTGAAGTTTCTTTCTCCTTTTCCCCAGGGGAGACCTGGAGAAGCAGTCCTGGGGCAAGCTCTGGGCAAGCTTTCTCCAAGAAGAGGGCAGCGTTCCCTTCCACCTAGACATCAGACCTGTGGAAGGGGCCTGGACTTCCGGGATTCACCTGCACCCAGAGATGCCATCAAGGTGCCAGGAAAAATGGAGGATGACCAGGAGGAGGCTGGGCATGTCTAGGGCTGGGCGCTGTACGTCCTTGTCCATTGCTTTGCTGTCTGCTGTTGATTTTTTGGGCAGATCACATAGATTTACAGTCAGTTCTCAAGAAGCCCCTCTTGGCTTATTCATCAATTGCCCCTCCCCCCCTTCCCTGCCATTAATCAGTGTCTGCTAATTACAGAACAAACTCCTATTTGTCCAAGCAGTTGCCAACACCACCACCCCAAGGCAGTTAAATGAGGATAAATGAGTCAGTCTTATTAAAAAATGATTTAAATTTATCAAATCCTATTTATGTTGCTCTTATATCCCAATTTTCTATAGATTTAATGACTTCAAATGATAAGGTTTCAAGCTATAGTCATTTATCCCTTGAGTAACACACAGTTTGGCTGTGTTTCAATAATCTCCCTGACAGCAGCAGCAGCGGTGCTGACAATTATGACACGAACAGCACCGAGCACTAGGTATGTGCCAGGCATTGAGCTCCGCACTTTACACGCATTATCTCATTTAACTCCCACAAAACCCTTTGGAGGTAAATACTATTGTCTTCTTTTGCATATAAGGAAAATAATACTCAGAAAGGTTAAGTCAATTCACTGGGGTCACACAGGTGGCATTTCACAGGCCTCTGTTGTCCGTCCTAGGTTCTCCAAATCCATTGATTCTCAAGAATGTGGTCTTTGAACCACTGACATCAGAAAAACCTAAGAGACCTTGTTAAACTTCAGATTCCTGGCCTCCCCCTCTCAGATGCAGGGAATCAGAATTCCTGGGAGTGTGGGCCCCGGAATTTGCATTTTGAAACACGTTCCCCAAGATACTTGTAGGCACACTAATGCTTGAGAATCGCTGTGACCTCCTTCCTGCCAAGCACTGGGAAAAACTGGGGACAGAGACCTGTGTTTGAGTCCTTGATTGAGCTGACGTGATTTATTCATTCTCTCTCGGCCTCCATTTCTTCATCCGTGAACCAGGAGGGATATTTTTCTTTTCTAGGTGGTTGCGATGATCGAAGGAGATGAGGGTAGAATGCAATTTAAAAAGTCGAAAGCACTCTCCAAATGCATGTGATGTTAATCCCGGGCTCGCCCTGGGACTCCAGGAGCTTTCACAGTACTGTGCATAATGTCAGACACTTCGTAGGGACACAGAGGAGGGGGCCAGAGTGACACCCGCACCCAGGACTGGATGTCTTGGGGGTCTGTCTAGCCTTCTTGGGAGGGGCCATTCCTCTGCAGCTCAAAGAAATTCATCGCTTTTAAGCCAAGGAGGTGTGCTCTCTATCTGCTGCTGGTCTCACGGGGGATAGGGATGTACTTTCTGCCTCAGTGTCCCCCATCTGTGCAGGGAAGAGAGCAGCACCTGCCCCTCCCTGCTCACTACTCTGTTGGAACCACATCCATAAGCCAGAATTATTGAATGTTCTCCCCGTGCCGGGACCATCATTATTTCATTTGATCCTCACAACAGTGCCCCCAAATCCACACAAGCTTACCTCGGAGATATTTCGGGTTTGGTTCCAGACCACCCCAGTAAAGCAAAAATCACAGTAAAGGAGTCACACATATATTTTTTGGCTTAGGCTTTGGCTTTAGGGAACATTGTGGCTGGTTTGATCTTCTGTCCAGACCACTCAAACTTTCTGCCTATCAGCAGTAAGGCTGCTTTGGCTTTCTTATCGTTCGTGTGTTCACTGAAGTAGCACTTTTCATTTCCTTCAAGAACTTTTCTTCTGCATTCACAAGCTGGCTAACTGTTCAGCGCGGGAGGCCCAGCGTCCAGGCTTTCTCAGCTTTCCACATGCCTTCCTCACTGAGCTTAATCATTTCTAGCTTTTGATTTGAAGGGAGCGATGTGCGATTCTTCCTTTCACTTGAACACTTACAGGCCATTGTAGGGTGAGTAATTGGCCTGATTTCAATATTGTTGTGTCTCAGGGACTAAAGAGGCCCGAAGAAAGGGAGAGACACAGGAGAACGGCTGGTCAGTGGAGCAGTCAGAACACACACGACCTTTATCGATTCAGTTTTCCGTCTTATGTGGGCGCAGTGCATGGCGCCCCAAAACAGTGACAATTGTAACATCAAAGATCCCCGATCCCAAATCACCATCGCAGACGTCATAATGAAAAAGTTTGAAGCTATTATGAGAATTACCAAAACGTGACACAGAGACAGGAAATGACCACCTGCGGTTGGAAAAATGGCGCCGATAGACTTGTTGATTACTGGGTTGCCACAAATCTTCAATGTATAAAAAAAATGCAACGTCTGTGCAGCCCTATAAAGCCAGTTGCCATAAAACGAGATGTGCATGTACTTCTTTAGTCCCATTTTATAGGATAGATGCAGAGGGTTTAATCTCCCCAAGCTAGTGAGTGGTGGAACCCAGGGCTAAGACTAATGTTCTTAACCTCCACGCGACACTCTTAGGAAAGGATGTTCGGAAACGATTGGGACTGAGAGTGTTAAGCTTTGCACCATTCGGAGGCCTCTGAAGGAACGTCCACATGTGAAAGCAACTCCTTTTCCCTGGCCCTGTACAATGTGGCCTAAGTTATTCAATTAGGAAGGGAAATAATTGGCAGTGGAGAATGCCTCTAGCAGTGGTAATTACCTCCAGTGCCTTGTTGGAATAGTCAAGCTACATTTCAGTTTATGCTGTAAAACCTTAATTATAATATAAACAGCTGCCCTTCGGTCCTGCGGGGCAGCCTTCCCCCGCCTTCCTTCTCTGGCCTGGCCTGGCCCGCCCTCACGCGTGGTCAGGGAGGTCCAGCGGTGGAAGGGGCTTTGGGGAGGAGGGGAGCGGATGCCCGTGTGTGCAGTGGGGTTTGGGACACTAAGCTAGAGGGAGTCACTGTCAGGGCTCCGTCTTCAAATGAGGAAGCCAAAGGCAGCATCCATATCTGGGTACCCCTCACACCAAGTCTCTTGTAGGTAGAAGCCTCCAGAAGTTAGCGGTGCTCAGCTAGGATGGGGTTTAGCAGGATATGGTGCCATTTCAGGTTACTGTTTCTTTTTATTTACTCCCCTGTAAGGGAGAACAGAGTCATTCCTTCTAGATTCAGACTCCCCGGCCGTGCATGGGCCCTGCAGAGCGCCCGGCCCGGGCTAGGTAGCATGCTAGGTGTGATTGCAAACGGTCCCCCGTTTAGACCTTGCTGCACTTGTGCACACAGGGAATTAACAACCCCATTTGGCTGTTGAGGAAAACCAGCCTTTGGAAGTTTAAATGGAGGTAAGTCTCAAAATGCAATCGACCCAGTGAGAGACTTAAGTTCAAGTAGGTTGATGGCTGTTAGACACTTGTGTGCAGAGCATGGGGAGACAGAGGAAGGGGCCAGTCACCACTGGTCATCTGCGAGGGCCCACGAGCAGGGTGCTGATGAGGAGTGGGGAGCAAGATGGGCTGAAATCGCTGAGTTCACAAATCTGCCTGTGACTGACCCTGGTGCCCCCCAAGGGACCCTCTGTGCTGTCTGATGGCTGGGTTAGAACCCCAGATGGAAGAATCAGAAGTCAGTGTGGTGAGGTGGAGGCCCTCAGACCTTCTCTTCGATCACATGGGCAAAACGGAAAAATGTGAGCTTTTTGGGGGGTCTTCCAAATAGATCAACAAGATAAGCCCCTGAAGAGCAGGAATAAGTTATATGCACACCTCAGTCTGTTGCGCTTCACTTTATTGCGCTTTGTAGATACTACGATTTTTACAATGTAAAGGTTTGTGCGACTTTGTGTCAAGTTTGGTCTATCGGTGCCATGTTTTCCAACAACCTGTGCTCACTTTGTGTCTCTGTGTCACAGTTTAGTGATTCTTACAATATTACAATCTTTTTCATCATTATATCTGTGATGGTGATCTGTGCTCAGGGACCTTTGATGTTACTTTTGTAAATGTTTTGGGGTGCCATGCACCGCACCCATATAAGATGGAAAACTTAATCGATAAATGCCATGTGTGTTCTGACTGCTCCACCAGCCAGCCATTCCCCCTCTCTCTCCCCGTCCTCAGGCCTCCCTATTTCTTGAGGCATAACAGTATTGAAATTAGACCAATTACTAACCCTGCAATGGCCCTCTAAGTGTTCAAGTGAAAGGAAGAGTCACAAGTCTCTCACTTTAAATCAAAAGCTGGAAATGATTAAGCTCAGTGAGGAAGGCATGCCTGAAGCCATGGCAGTCCAAAAGGGGGGCCAAGCAGTTAGCCAAGTTGTGAATGCAAAGGAAAAGTTCTTGAAGGAAATTAAAAGTGCTACTCCAGTGAACACAGGAATGATAAGAAAGCGAAGCAGCCTTGTGGCTGATAGGGAGAAAGCTCGAGTGTTCTGGACAGAAGATCAAACCAGCCACAACATTGCCTTAAGCCAAAGCCTAATCCAAAAAATTTGTGTGACTCACTTTCTTATGGTATTCGCTTTATTGCCGTGGTGTGGAACCGAACTCACAATATCTCCAAGGTATGTTAGTATTTGAACTCCTGTTTTTTAAAATTATTTTCTGTTATTTCTAAATTAATTTCTGATTTCTGCATCTTTCATAGTGGTCATGTGTACAATAGAATATTTATCTAGTTCATATACAACTAAATATATGTACACATACATATTCCATGCTCAAGAATGTTTTATAACTAACCCAAGTGTGTTTTATAACAACCCAGTATGATCATAAAGTTTGGAGTCCACAGGTCTAAAAGCTAACATGATGACATGGGGATTTCTAGCTTTTTTGAGAAAACCATGTTCAAGGGGTAGGGGCTCATTTTAATAACTCAGTGGAATGATGTTAATTATTACTCATGGAGTGCCTATGACTTTGCGATCTCATGCAATCTTGCAGAAGCAAGGTGAAGGGGTGTCCACAGTGTGGACGCCAGAGCCGGACTCCCTGAATCCAAATCCCTGCTCTGTCATCTGCTAGCTGTGTGACTTGGTGAACGTTACTCAGCCCTTCTGTGCCTTGGTGTCTCCATATGTAGAATGAAGCTCACAGATTCTAGTCTACATTGTAAGGCAGATATGCAGATTACATGAGTTAATGCACGTAAAGCACTTACAATACTGTTCGACGCCGAGTGACTATTCAATAATATTAGCAAGGTGGGATTTTACTGACAAGGAAACGGCGCTTCAGGGAGGTGAGTGGAGGAGGTGGCATTCTGGCTCATTCCAAGGCCTATGTATGAGGATCCACTATGGAAACTATCCAGAGTCCTTACCAACATCCAGATGGGTCTGAGAAGGTATACATGCTCATAATCATCTGTGGTTCTAAATCTCCTGGCTACACCCACCATATCCATTTCCCCAGCCAGGACAGAGCAAAAGACATGAACCCACCTCTCCTTCAGTCGGGATGCCCAGCAATTGGCCCTGGTTGCCCTCATCCCAACAGGTGAACTGCCCCATCTCTCTGTGGTCCTCCAGAATTCTCCAACCCCTCAAGCTGTCCTTGCTCCAAGGAGGGATTCTAGAGCCTTCTGGATCTATAGCCAGGACAGACAGGAGTATTACAGAATGGCAGGTGCTGCAAAGGAAGGACTCCAGTAGCCACGGGTGCACTTCAGCTGGGCTCCCCGAGGAAGCTGTCTGTCTGGAAGGCACAGAGCTGGAACTCATATCATGGCCACTGCTCTGTGGTTTTCCTTGGACAGTCTTTGAATAAACACCCACATGTTCTAATTCTCTATAAAATCCAGAAGCAAGATGCCTTTGCTAGAAAAACCTTGCACCCTCCTGTGTGGTTACAGCAATCGAATAGGCATCTCAGGTCACTCTAACCCTTGCTCTTGTTCTTACAGCAGGTGCTGGGTGAGGTTTAGCCTCATTCAATCTATAAAGAGCTTCAGATTCAGGGACTTGGAGGTGGGAAGAAGTGGTGATCACCAAGAGGAGAGTAGAAAACTGCAGTGATTTGGGCATCCTCTGCTATAGACTCTCAGAAACAAGCTTGCAGGAGGCAGACACACTGCCCCTCTCCTAGGGCCTGGCATTAATGCTCTCCTGCTTCCAGAGCCATCTCTTGCTCCATTTTCCGTGAACAACACAGAGCAAAATCTCTAACCCTGCTTCTCTGAAAAACACAGCCTGTGGGAGTTTTCTAAGGGTTTTTAGTGTTAGTAGCAGTCAGAAACTAACAATAAATGAAATTTCAAAAAAAAAAAAATAAATAAATAAAAGGGAAAATGTGCAGTGTTTCAAGACATTTAAAGTGATGCACTTGAAGTGAGAGCCTTGCATTAGGATTGAAATTAAAGTCCTTGAATGGCTTTTTACATTTTTTATTGCATGTTAACCTGACTACAACTTTCTCATCTCCATTTGCTTCCTAGAAGTTCTTCTTTAATGAAGAGCTAAAGGATGGAGTCCACATTTGCTCAACGAAGATGGGTTGGTCTGGCTCTAGCTTGCCAGCCATCCCTCGGTGGGAGACCAGACAAGAGAACCCTCCTTCGAAAGACAATTAAGATGGCACTTTCAGATATTTTAGCCAATAAAAAGTTGCTTACAGAATTATAAAGCCTCTCTCCATGTGAGTTTTCTTAACCTCCTAAACTCAATTGTCCCATTATGGGTTTATAAGCCCTCGGGGACTGCTGTATTAAGTAAATTAAGAGAAACAGTCACATTCAGTGGGAAGTAAAATACCCAAGGCTGGTAGTAGGAAAAGGAGCTACCTATTAGGACTTTCATAAAAACCAGCCCCTAACGTAGAAAGAATAGTTCCCTGGAGACTCACCCTGTGGATTGCCTTTTATGGGTTGGTTCATATTTATAAGCCAATTTGTCCTGGAATAAATCTCTTTAACACACTCAGCTAACTTCTAGAGGTGTGTCCCGTGGGAAGCAATCTTTCTAAATGAACTGTCTTAAGAAGGGCTTTAACAATAGCGTTGCTGATCCTACAGTCCCCACTTTCAGAGAAAAAGGCTTCTATCATCCATAGATTGCTTGGGCATGTAGAATACATGGAATTTAAGAAACTGTCACATTGAATTCAGACACCTAAAAAAAAAAAAAAATCTTCATACACCTGAAGAGATGACTATGGAAAGAAAGTGATTTTTGTTATACAACTCTGAAGTTCAGCAATGGTCCACTTGACCCGAGA
>VSMD01094329.1:0-12057 GCA_008750895.1 Mirza zaza
AATCAGCACTTTCATTTTTTTGCTCCAAATGAAATATTGTCTGTTATTGCATACATGATAAAAAAAAGGTTCTTCAAAAATGTTTAAATTGTTATAATTACTTCATTTTATTCTATTCCTTGGGCATTTTGTTTATACTCACCATCTTGAATGAAAAAATATGTAGCTAAAATTTCTAGATGAACTTTAAGAAGCAAACAAACAATCATGAGGCGAAATATGTACATTGTCACACGTGTAAAGTCCCTATTGTGGTTCATGTCAAAACACCTTATGTGTTGATAGACTGTTGAGCTTTCTTTATTCGTTCAGGATTTCTCTGAGGTTTATAGCATCTAGCTAATAATTTTGATGTGAGAAAATAAGAAATTCAATATCTGCTCTTTACTGGCTAATTGTGCAACATTTGACCAATAACATCAATTCTCTGGGCCTTTATTTTCATATGCGTAAAATAAGGATAATAATATATAACTCAGGGTATTCTATGTGAATCGGTGATAATATATTTGTGTTAAGAATAATATTCAGGCCGGGCGCAGTGGGTCACGCCTGTAATCCTAGCACTCTGGGAGGCCAAGGCGGGTGGATTGCTCAAGATCAGGAGTTTGAAACCAGCCTGAGCAAGAGCGAGACCCTGTCTCTACTATAAATAGAAAGACACTCACTCTAGCCTGGAGAACAAAGTGAAACTCTGTCTCAAAAAAAAAAAAAAGAATAATATTCAGATTGCAAGAAACAGAAAGCTTAAATAAGTATAAAAATTTATTTCAGTAAATCAAACAACAATAAAAAACACCACCAATGAATTTATAGAAGTGGATTCAAACAATTAGATTATCACTTTGTCCTCTGAACAACCTGCCTCTTTTTAGGTGGAACTGTGTTCTGTCAAGATCATCATCTCATGAATTTAAAATCAAGATTTCAGCTGGCTCAGAGCTGACATTCTCATAAAGCAAAGTTCTGTCCAATTAACTCCAGTCATAGGAGTTCTGGGAAAGAAACTTAATTGGTCCTATTTGTGTCACATGTCACATGCTTATTTTTGGACCAATCAGTAGGGGTTAGGTGGATGGAATATTGTGATTGGCCCAGCATTTGTGATGTGTCTGAACCTATGATAAGAAATGTGTGATCTGCAACCAAAAAGGGGGAGATTGTGAGACAAACAAAAACAAAGTAACTTCTTCATTATTGAAAATACCTGATAGTGTCAACTAAATATTCAAAAATAATAAATGTGGTATGAATAAAATTAATTTTAATTTCCTGGGTCAAACAGTTAATTATCTTAATTATGGTCTATGGGCCGCCCCTGTATGTTCATGGTAGTAAGCCTGAGAGGAACCTGAGAAAAGAGAGCTAGATGTGTTCGTTCATACAACTTACTCAGCACAGCATCCACTGCCACTAGGTTAGAGCTTGTCCCGCTGATAGTGGATCATTTACAACATCTTTATTTCCAAAGGGAAGAGCATTACTAACTCTTTGAGATGTCAACATGTGGATTAGAAAATGAGAAATTTACAAAGAAAACTAAAGAGTCCACTGACCCTTTTATTCAAAGTAAACTGCAGTCTGCTGGGGAATGCTGAGGTCATTTTGACACACCCAGCAGTAATGAAAAAATCATTTCTGCTTTATCACATGCTAGCTGCGTGCTCATAGTTGAGTTAGGAACCTGTCTGTGCCTCAGTTTTTTCAATAATTACATGGGGGTACCGAGATTTTCGTAAGCATTTTTGGTCAATTAAATGTAAATGACTTAAAAGAAAACTTGTAATTATTATTATTATTGTTATTAGTAATAACATAGATTTTTTCCTGAATAAGAAATCCCAACTTCAATGTTTGGCCGTCTATGTGCAAGGATTATTTGATTTTGAAGAAAATATTATTTGCCATATTCATGCCATAGTATAATAGTAAACATCTGGATGAGAAAATAAAATTGTAAATTAGTGAGTGATTGGTGTTCTTTTAAGTATCCACATGTTTGAGGTTTCTTAGGCAAAGTGTTTATCTGCTTGAACTATGCTCTGTCTAGATGTTTGAAATGATGTGGCCACAACCATTTTAACACTTTGGGAAAGCCAAAAAGAAAAGCAGAGGGATTATTTCAGAGTAAGTTTTATGATGCTGGGTTTTTTTTTTTTTTTTTTTTTTTGCTGATTTGTGTGAAAACACAAATAATAAATTAATGCAACCAATAGAGTTTAAATAGAAATGTCTGTAGTAAACACTGTGGTACCCCTTTCAGATCCACTTTAACCTGCTGATACACCCCAAGCCCATTCTGTGAGGGTCCATTGCTAATGGCTCACAGATGTCCTCTTCCCTAGAGAATGTATCCCCCTGTCATCCACTGCTTCGCCTGGAGAGTTATGCCCATCCCATGGGCAAAATTCAAAGCCACTGAATGACTGATGTATTAATAGTATATAAAGGGCTACCCTCTTACCACAAATAGGCAACACAGCCAAGTGGTTAATGATTCAAAGACCTTCCTCTATGGAGCTGGTCAAAGCTAGACTCTATCTCAGACCCACTTCCTTGCTCAGCACTTTCCCTTTCTCTAATCTGCTTTACTTGCTTCCTTATAAGGTTTTCTGCCAATGCTTCACTTTCACAAAAATTAGGGTCTCAGACTTAGCTTCTAGAGAACTCAGCCTAAAGCAATGTTACAACAACAGTGCTGTCAAAGGAACCTGGAGAATAATTTGAAAATATCAACTTAATACTTATGAGGAGCAATAAATCTCAGATATGTAGACTCTTAGGAAAGAAGACTCACAGAATTAATAATACAGAAATCAACAAGGTGATGATAAGAAGCAAGATACTATCTCAAACTGGGCATGGCATGCCCTGAAGCAATATAGCAAAGTTTAACAGTTGCTGTTTGTTGGTATGTTGCTTGACTGGTTTGGTTGACTGATTGCTTGAGAGATGTCCATCATTCATCCTCTCTCCTTATTTGGGAGAAATAACTCTTTATATGAAGGATACGGTTCCCCATCTGAAAATGCCTGTGCAGAAGGTGTGCAGTTTTTTTCTCTGCCTGATCCAGAGACCAGGACTTGGTTACCGAATCAGTTCTTGATCAAGCAGCAATCTAATTCAAGACTTTGAAGCTTAAGTCAGTTGCTAATAAAGGTATGGTCAAGAATTCATACATGACAGTTTCTGTGGGGATCCTGCAGTGGGAGCCAATGATGGTGCCTAGAGATTTCAGTAGTGTCTGGGAGCAATGTTATCATGGCAACGAGCATCATGAAAGCATCACTCCTGTTGTCTGGATTCTATGTTCTTCTGGTTTCTATCTATTCACCAGGCATACCTCTCTATTTCCTCATCAATTTTATGAGCTCCCTATTTTTCCCAATAAAGTCTCTTTTCCCTTGCCAGAAACCAAGAAAACTTACTGTGATACAATACTTGATATGGATTTCCGTAATGCCAACTTTTGACAAAGTTGACAAATTATATGGTCACAAGTATGAAGAGAAAAAAAAGTCATATAAATTAAGACAATTGATTATCAATAATAGGCTGACTTTCTCAACTTTTATTCTACTATTTTTTGCTGTCT
Source organism: Mirza zaza (assembly GCA_008750895.1). Taxonomy (NCBI): domain Eukaryota; kingdom Metazoa; phylum Chordata; class Mammalia; order Primates; family Cheirogaleidae; genus Mirza; species Mirza zaza. Next base: position 3,596 of record VSMD01094329.1, read on the forward strand.
TGGTTGAAGAGTTCACTTGTTTGAGCACCTATAATAAACTATGCAGAAGCAGAAATGAATAGTCAACACAGCCCTATCTTCATGCATCATACACTTTTACACATTTCAAGTAACTTAACTAATAAGTACATATATGTTCTCAGATTTTGGTGTTATCAGTGCCAATATAGGACAGAATGATAGTGTTAACAGTAGAATCTAACTTAGTTTAGGGAAGGGCACTTAAAGGGCGATCTAAGTTCCATGGCAGCTATGACTTAATGAGGAGATAAAACTTAGGCAATCGGAAGAAACGAGAGGATGAAGACCCTAAAGTGGGAAAGACATTGGTGTTATCACAGTTAAGGAACTAGGGAAAGACCCATGTGACTTTCCCAGAGATGGGGGTCTCAGTGGTACATAACGTGTCTATGGTGCTAGAGAAGAGTTTTGGAGGACCTTGTATATTTTTCTTATGCTTTTGAGAGACAATGCTCTATAACTCTCCCTTAAAGAACCATATAAGTAGGCTACTTTGAGTCATGACTGTGGCTTCTGAGAGAGCTGCATGTAAATTTGGGTGGGCAGGCTGTCTTGACAACCTTATAATGGGGGATGTAGAGAAAAAGTAGTTTGGGCAGGTGTTGATATTGGAACATTAGGAAAGGGTGGAACAGCAAGACAGAGCTTAGTCAGAGGGCAGGATCAAGAAACAGGGGATCCTCCCTTAGACCAGCAGGCGGGGAGGAGGTCATGAGGAGAAGACTGATTTGACGTGGAGAACTGGACAGGAAAAGGGAATCTGCTGGCCAAAACAGAGCTAGAGAGTCAGAAGAAGGAGAAAAGGCAAGACAGGAATGAAGACAGGAATGAGGCCAGGGCCTTAGGCAATGAAGAAATGAAATACCTGGAGGGGAATTCCTTGCTCCAGAGAGCTGCCCACTGCAGGGGTCTGCTGTGTGGGAGCACTGGGCAGCCTCAGCCCACAATGGGTGTCTGCAGCCTGAAAAGGGTTAATCTCTTCAGTGGGTAAGCTTCCCTGGTGGGTGGCTGATCTACTCCAGTCCCTAAATTCATTATTATAATGTTCTTCCTCTCTTCTTTATATCTTATCTTTTTCTGCCTTATCTCATCTGATCATCTCAGCCAGGGTCTTCACAGCAGAAAATCTGCAACACACAACTGAAAATCTGAGACACTGAGAACTGCTGACATATCTCAGGCCACCAACCACTCTGCCAGAAATTTACAGAAAATAGAAACAAAGTATTGGAGAAAAATTAATTTTATGAAAAAATTAAAGTGTCTCAGTTTTTTGTTTTAATTCCATTGTCTACATCCCTGTTAATGAGATGTGCCAAGTTGGGAATTCAAAGCCTTCATTGTCTTTGTATCAGAGAGATACAGGGTCATGCAAAGAATAACAATCACTAACAAATAAAGATTCTAGGAAAAAAATTAATGAAATAAATGAATGTATTTGGGGATAAATACAAAAATAGGCTTATCAGTGGGTTAAAATTGGAAAACAACAAGAGAAAGCAAACAATTTGTGAGAACTGAATTAAGAAAAACAATGATACTAATTGTAAACTAAGTGTCAGAGAAAACGTGTTGGCAGTGTGAACTAATTGGATTGTAGACTCTAATCTCCCAAGGGAAGGGGTGGACACTTCAGTACATTAGAGGCAAAATTCTCACTGGCAGGAGTTGGGGTAAAATGACCTAATAGGTCTTTTCCAACTCTGATTTCTATCATTTGGCTAGGGAATCCTAGCCAGAAGTTGCACAATTAAGCATCTTTGTGGAAAAAAATAAACACAGAACTATCAGATAATACATATGCACCCTCGCCCTCAAAAAAACGTAAAAGCAACAATCACACCACCAATAAACCACAGGATCCAGCCCAAAACAGCCCAGAAGAATAATTCTTGGCATGGACCATGGATAAATAGATGCTTTCATTCCCCTTGTTTTCTTAATCCTCAAATCTGAATGGACCAGGGTGGCAGGTTTTCAGGGGTGCTGGAAGGCAGGGGCTTTGCATAATCTCCCCCTGAAGGTTTGCTCTGTTTGGAAGAGGTTATCCTTTGAAGATGACTGGATAGGATCCAGCAAGTTTTTTCCTACTCCCACAATCTTTTGCCCACTTTCCTTCAGCCCTTCCACTTGGCTCTATCCATCTCTGGGAAAATGGGAAAATTATAACAAACCTTAGATCCTTTCTTGGAGAATTGTGAGTGGAGTATTATATCCTAATAGCCTGCTGGCAAATCCAAACCCTATTCAAAGAAAATCCACTTTGAAAACAGTCCGTAGAGATGTGGACATTCCTGGGAAAACACATCTTCTCTTCTTACTTTTTGTTTTCTCCTTTTATCTGAGGGCTTAAGTTTTCTAGTTTCATGGTTTGATTTTGGGCTTCTGTTTTTCTGCTTTTTGGAAATAACCGCCAGTGTAGACAGAGAAGAATATGTTATACAGAAGTGCCTGTGACTATTTTGACTGGAACAAGAGTATCAGTCAGGCAAACTGGCTAAATTAGGAGAAGAATAGCTTAGTGGTTTATAGTTGAAGAGCTAGAAACACTGACTACCAACTCCAGTTCTGAGTCTTTGCTTCCTCTCATTCTTGCCTTTATAAATGCCTATTTTGGGATTTTATCTGTGAATCATTTAAGTTAGGCAATCACCAAAAAAAAAAAAAAAAAAAAAAAAAGCTGGCATGGATAGGTCTTACTTTGTATTTTCTCAAGAGAATGCTAACAGCTGCAAACTTTTGGATAAATAATGTTCATATTCTAGCCATGAATGAACTTTTTTTAGGCCCACGGAGTCATAATTATATTTTAAAGGTTCCCCCTGTCTGGCTTGCTTCTGTTATCCCTTCTAGCTCTGTTCAGCTCCTCAGTGGACTTCAAAGAGGGACAAAACCGTGTAAAACTGCTTAAGGGCAGTAACAACTCCTAGAGGAGGTTTTGCACCTATATTGATAAACCAAGGGAAGGTCCAGCACAACAAAAAACTTGGCTTTTCTTCTCTTTCCATATCTTTCTTCTAGGGGAGGGAGGTATTTCTCACATTGTCTACTATTAGTATGTATGACTTAATTTAGTCATTTTCACTCAACAAATAGTTTTGAGCAGCTATTATTCACCAGGTGAACTAGATCCTAGAAATACAACATTGAAATAAAACAAAAGTGAGATGATAGCTTTTAAAAAGAGAAATAAAAATAAACTTAACAATGATATATGTAAATAAGTTTATCAAGAAATAAAGAAGATTGAATTTATGTAACCAAAACATTTGAACTCCCATATTCTGAAATTTAAAAACAAAATAAATGAAGAAGAAAAAAAGCATGAGGATGGAGGAAGGGAAACAATGGAGAAAATGATTTTTTGAAGTCATTTAGTTCTTATTTGTGAAAGACCCCAAAATTAAAAGTTACAATGTTGATTTTATTTCTTTTAGAAAACTAAGTATCTTTCTACTTCAACTACTAGCTAATTTACATAAACCAAACTTTTTTTCTAAAATAATCTCATGACAATGATTTTTTTTTTATTTTTATCAATGAGCTTCTCCAATTATGTCATACATATATTCCAGTGCATGATATCTCTTCTTGCTTAAAAGAAAATATGAATTAAGTGAATAAAGACCAATTGTTGGGCCGGGCACAGTGTCTCATGCCTGTAATCCTAGCACTCTGGGAGGCCGAGGTGGGCGGATCATTTGAGCTCAGGAGTTCGAGACCAGCCTGAGCAATAGCAAGACACGTCTCTACTAAAAATAGAAAGAAATTAATTAGCCAACTAAAAATATATAAAAAAATTAGCCGGGCATGGTGGCACAAGCTTGTAGTCCCAGCTAGTTGGGAGGCTGAGGCAGGAGGATCGCCTGAGCCCAGGAATTGGAGGTTGCTGTGAGCTAGGCTGACACCACGGCACTCTAGCCCAGGCAACAAAGTGAGACTCTGTCTGATAAAAAAATAAATAAATAAATAAATAAATAAATAAATAGATAAAATAAAATAAGACCAAGTGTTTATCATTTTAAATGGAGTGTTATGGAAAAGCCTAACTCCTTCAGGGAGTCTCTCTCACCATTATTGCTGCTTACGTTTGATTTAGTCCATCTCTACCTAATGATTACATACACACCAAGGAAGAAAACTCATTCATGTGAAATAGGCATAACCATGTTTTTGGGAAGCTATATTTTAAAGAAAAAAAACAGGTTAATCATAAGATCTGTTCAATCTAAGAATCTTCTTTTTGAATCATGTTATAACCTAAAATTGCAAATCATGTGTATGTAGCATAACATCTGAGTTTACCATTAACAAGTTGGGTTAACAGATTTGGTTGCAATATTCAAAGTCAATTTAAAATGGTGAATGAAATTAATTTTGAATTATTGATTTTATCTTCACATCACTTCACAAAAACATGAAAGTTAGCAGTGGTGTGTTTTAAGAATACTTTTAAGAGTCAAATGTGACTGAGAAGTTGAAACAAATTAAAAATTTTGTCCCTACATTTCTGCCTTCACATAGAAGACAATTTAAAGAAAATATTTAAACCTGGCATACTAATGTTCAAAGGAATTCTAAGTCATATCATCTATCGAACGCTTATATTCAACCAATGCTGAAGGAAGATTAAACAAAGATCAACTTAATTAAGGAATCTTCTTTAAATGTTTTTTTCTGAAATATATAGCCATGACAGCTCTATATCAGAATATTTTGATATAAGTTATTTTGATGAATTTCACTCGAGGAAACGAACATAAAATTTTCTATTTTTTTTCTTTCTTTTTTGCTTTTAAAACTGTAGTTGGTAAAATATAATGCCACAAAACATTATGATTTAATTCTATACCCCCCAAATAATATATATGCCTGTAAATCACTTATGTCTTTATTATTTATTTGGTAGTCTTAGAACTATATCACATGACTCACTTCTCAAAAAGTCATGAAAATGAAAAAATAACACAAAGAGAGGAAAAACACATATACTGCATATTTTTAAAACTCAAAATTCATCCTGCTTATGATATTAAATGTGATTCCTATAGGTTTTAGCAAGTGAGCCAAAACTCACTATATTTAAGAATAACCCATAAATCACAACTCTGATATTTAATCTGACATAGCGACAGCCTAGCTAGTGATGAATTTATTAAAATTTTAACCACTCATTCATTCCAAGGTGTTATTGAGAAAATTATTCTGAAATCTTTAAACAAATTTCCTCATTTAGTTAAATTCTCTGCTCATTTTTGCACAGGCCAAACCAATGAAATAAAATGCAAAAAAAAAAAAAAAGATTACTTGAGTTGAGGAACAATTTGAAAGAAGAAACCATACTTACTATCCTTTATCCAACATCCATATAGCATAAAAGTAAGAAAAATCTAGGTTTTTTTCATTGTTGGCTAAAAGGAGGTTAATGACCCTGCAGAAATCATAGTGCAATTTATATTTTAATCCCCATTTAATGTGTTTAATACAACCCTGGTCACGTAGGCTGTGCTCATGCCAGTCTCTAATCTGAAAGCTGTCTTTGACGTAAAGCTCTCTCAGAAGCATTCGGAGTCACCATCCCTCTGTTGAGCTTAACACCACGTTGTCAGTCCTTAAGATCTTGTAGCTGTCCTGATTGAACCTGGGTCTCCATTTTCCAAGGGAAGTTTTCAGTGAACCATAGTCTATCTTTCTATTGGATAAGTCTGTAAACCTTGGTGGGCTGGGTGGGTCCTAAAGGAAAAGAGGATGTTTTCTTTTTCCACTGTTTAAACCCCCTGTGAGTAATTCCCCACAGCTGTACATAAACACCCCCTTTCTGAGTGAGGGGAAAGAAGTCTCAGAACAGAACAGCTCTCTCTGTTTATCAAATTAAAACAAATAATGGCAACAGCTTCTTGCTTTAACCAAAAGGGAGTCTCCTAGTCCTGATGTGTTTGTAGGGGCCTTAATTGTACTCTGGGGCTTCGGGCTAAAATAGAATTATCCTGAGTTCTCCTTTAAAGAGGAAAAAAGATAAAGAGAAGAAACAAGTTTTAAATCACTGTGTGTAAGCAAACTGGGACTCTTTTGCAGCTATTATAAGATTGTTCGACAATTAAATAGTTATAATTATAACCCCAAACAATGTTTGACTGGGCTGGCTGCCTAATCAGTGAAGCTGTATTGCACAGCAGACTAAGCATATTATTGTTAAAATAAATGTTATTGAAAAAACAGCTCTAGAGAATACATGTCTGCCTACAGAGAGATGATGGTTATTTTCAAAGATGCCAAGAAATTCATCGTCCACCATATAGTTAAGTGGGTGTAAAATGACACCTGTAGGATTGAATAGAAAATATTCAGTGTTGTATGCAAAATAACCACTTGCTGTTAGCAGTTTTAAGACACCACCACACAGAATTTTCTAGTTTTTCAACCCACTTGTTCTTTCAGTCCAATCTGGCAAAGATGCTGAAACAAAGGATAAATGATTTTATAAGGTCATGCACTAGTGGTAGACTGTAAAGTTACAGACTTATCTGCATAACCCTATCATAGTCCTTATAATTACAGTAATTGATTTAATTGTTTGACTCTGCTCATAGGTTGTAATATCGTTAAGACTCTAATTTATATCTGAATATCCATAGCCTAGGGTGTACATATGTGTGTGTGCATCTGTGTGCCCTTGGTGTAGAACACATGAATGGTGATGTAGATGAGTACCATAGTAAGTAATCATTGGTGTCATCTGTAGTCATTTTATGGAGTAGTAATTAATACTAACCCTGCATATTTAAACCTATGTCAATTTTGGAAGATTCTTCCCCAAATGTTTCTAGTCTCTGAAAGATTAGCTTTGCAAATGGGGAGGGAGGGAGAAAAAGAAAATAATTTATAATCTCACAATTTTCAAACGTATTGTATCTACCCTTTTCAACAACTTTAACTGATTTTAAAAACTTTATTTTTCTACTTTAGTGTTCCTCAAACTTACCTGATCTCAAGAATTACCTGGAGTGCTTCTTAAATAGTTTCTCTGGACTCAGCCTGGCCTAAGGAATCAAAACAGAATCTTTGGGCAGAGGGACATATAATGGAAATAAGTTTGAAAATTATCCTTCTAAATAATTTCTGGCTAACCAAGGATATTAGGCACGTCTTTATTATTCAAGATAAATCCCACTTCCATAAAGTCAACTGTATAACTCTAATCCACCAGATTTATAACTTGCACCTCTCTCATGTTATTTATTTTCTCATTATCTTTTAACAGTATCATAAGCTTCTAATGGAAAAGGACCGAGACATATATTTTTTCCACAATTAATCAATATTTATTAGATATCAGCTATGACCTGACGTGGAGGTAGAACAGAGTAATGGTGAATAAGACCTGGTTTTTGTACAATTACAATTTGACATGTAATGTTTACATACAATGCTATTACTTCTTATTTTCTACAGGGTCTATTGTAGTGCATCTCATATAATAAGTGCTTGAAACTCACTTGTTGAACAAATGAATGAATTAATAAATAAATAAATGGTTTTAGACTTGAATGTGTAATGCCCCAAAATTATGATCCAATGAGATTCTCATTTTGGCATTGTTTCCTGGAATTAAAAAGTGATTCTGAAAAATAATAACCATAGTGGCAACTGAAAGTCCCTCCTACTTACTTTACATCTGACAAAGACTTTTCACTTGCATCATCTCATCTTTTCTTCATGTCAACCTGTTAAGACAGAAAGTGCAAGTGTTATTATAGCTTCTTATTAGAGATGAGTAAACTATCTCTCAACAAGCTTAATTAAACTATTAGAGTCAGCTCTTAAAACTAAATTAAAATTTTTGCTGATGCAAAGTTGACCTTGACATGCAAGATTCAACAGTTATAGAGGAAACCCAAAAGCCGTGTTTAGAACATAAAACTCAGGAGACAGAGTTCACTACTTACTAAATGGATTACCATTTTAAGCCGCTTAACCATGTTGACCCCATTTTCTCATTTATAAAGTAGGGTTGATAACTTTGACATCATAGGATTGTTGTAAAAATTAAAAGAGCTGTTAAAATGCTTTTTAAATTTTATATGAGAATTTTGGTTAAGCACTAAACCAAGAAGGATGTCTTCATTTTTGAATAGGTACTTCTGCCTAATAAATAGATGCTCCCTGTGATTTATCAGAGGCAGGGCAGGTGGGTAGTTTAATCACAAGTGCTGGAATTGCACTGGCTGTATTTTCTCCCAGCATCCCCAATTACCAGCTGTGCGACTTGGTAAGTTGTTCAATTTGGCTGTGCTTCAATGGCTTCATCTATTAAATGAACATTAAAAATACTGTCTATTATATAGACTACTTGAAAGAAATGATTGGTACTTACGTATGTAAAGACACAATGTCTAATACATAGTAAGCATTTAACAAACGGTGTTTTGTTTTGCTTTGGT
>VSMD01094330.1:8051-40666 GCA_008750895.1 Mirza zaza
CAGGGGCAGGAGGCAGGGGCTGGGGTGGGGGCAGGGGCAGGGGCGGGGTGGGGGCAGGGGCAGGGGGCAGGGGCAGGGGGCAGGGGCAGGAGGCAGGGGCTGGGGCGGGGGCAGGGGCAGGGGGCAGGGGGCAGGGGCAGGGGCAGGGGCAGGGGCAGGGGGGATCAGCAGCTCCACTTTGGGTGTGACGAGTTCAAGATGCCTTCAGACTTCCCGGGGGAGGTGTCCAGGAGGCAGGTGGGTGTCTGAGCCTGGTGTCGTGGAAGCAGGACCAGGCCGCCTCAGAGGAGGGAAGGCGTGTGAGGCCGTGAGCCGGGGAAGTGGCTCACGGCGGCCCCTGAGAGGAAGGAGGATATTTGTTCAACACCCGGAGAAACAGCCACCTCGGGCCTCTGGCCTCTCTGGACTCCGTCCTGGCGACGTGAAGGCAGAGGGGATGAATTCTGCAGCCGGCTCCCGCCAGCAGGGGCTCCGCGGAGCAACCAGAGGGGTCACCGCGCTGCGCCCGCACTGAGTGGGGATCCCCAGCCTGGCAGCTCCAGTGTGCACAGTCGGGGAGGGTGGCTGGGGCTTGGGGTGGGAGGAGGTGGGGGTGTCAGGGAGAAGGAGAAGAAAACCAGGAAGGCATGGTGTCCGGAGTGATTCCGGAAGCAGGCCTGTGTTAAGCATGTAAATTTCATTACTCCCCGAGTCCTCCAAACACGTCGATGGGGCAGAGGCCATGCGTATCCCTGGTTCACAGGTAGGACACCAGGCTCAGAGAGGTGAAGGAACTTGCCCAGGGCTGCACAGCTGGAGAGTGGAGGAGTAGCCAGGCCGGCAGAGCACCCCCTTCTGGCTTCAGGATGAGCCCTCTGGGGCCTCGAGGGCCGGGTGCTGGCCCCACGCAGATGGGCAGAGACTGGCAGCGGGGAGCCAAGCAGGCTGGGGACGTTCACTTCTTTTCTCTCCTCCTAGGACTACCGGAGAGCCGGAGGCTGGCGGGGACTATGTGAAGGTAGGAGGGGCTGGGCCGTGGGTTGGTCAGGGGACACTGGAGGGTCCAAGCCCTTGCTCAAGCCTTGCTAGGAGCCAGTCCTCACTGTCGGTTCCCAGGAGGAGGCTCTCAGAGTCAAGGCAGCGCTTGGGACCTGGGTTCACTCTAGCATCTTCTTCCATCGCCTGCCATCATTCTCTCCTGGCCCCAAACTCGGGACACCCCAATATTTGTTACCACCAGACCCCACTCTCCCACCAGCTGGACAGGACCTCAAGGGGGTCTCCATGCGAAGCCTACAGTGCTCCAGTCCCACCTGGTCTGTGGGCACCTACTACGTGCTGGTGCTGGGAGGTGGGAGCCGGGAAGGATGACTGGGTTCTCTGTCACAGATGACAGGCACAGCTCACATTTGACAACAGCTTCATTTGTCCTGGGCACTGGGAATGTTGAAAATGCAGTTTTGAAATAGCAATGATAATAATACTACTAAGTAACATTTTGAGTGCCTGCTGTGTGCGGGCCTGTGCTGGCTGAGGCCATTGACAGCCTCCCTCACCACCGGGCAGGGAAGGCCGCCTTGTGCCCATTGGCAGATGGGAAACTTGAGGCCCAGAGAAGTGCAGTGACTTGCGCACATCACACAGCTATTGTGGGAGGAGGTGGGATTGCATCCCACGTTTGATGCCAAGACTACGGCAAAGCCTTTGGCCTTCTGCCACCAGGAGCTGCCACCCTGAGCCAGGCCCCTGAGCACACAGCAGAGTGCAAAGAGCACCAGGCCCTGCTTTCAAAGGGCTCCCGGTCTTGGGGACATAGGAGGATCAGACAAGGATTTGGGCTTGTGGTTTGCAATCCATCAGATCCAAAATGTATCCCTAGATCTGCCACTTACTGGCCACTGGTGCTGGGCGTGTGCATCAGTGTTTGCCTGTGTGAAATGAGGGTCGCAGTGGTGCTTCCAGCCCAGCGCTGCTCTGGGCTCAGTAAGCCCATGAGTGGGGAATCTTAGCCTGGAACAGGGCTGGCTGGCCTGGCCCCTAACCCAGGGACATTTCATCACCCTGAGATGCCACCTGTAAAGCACTGTGTAAGCCACTGGCAATGAGGCAGCCTAGGAAGTGTGGAGATCTGTCCCCACCATCATCGGAAGGTGCTGAGAAGAAGCTGTGGGAGGTCAAGAGGTGGGGGTGGCTTTCAACAGGGGAGCTGGAGTGGGTGGAGATCAAGGAAGGCTTTCTGGAGGAGGAGGCATCGAAGCCAGGCCCTTGCAGTTGACCAGGAACATTCACTGACATCCATCCCTGAATGAAAAGCCAGAAAGGAGACAAAGATAAGCAGAGATGAGTAGGAGGGTGGTCCTGGCAGAGGCAAGAGTGTAGGCAAGTCAGCAAACTGAGTGAGCCCAGGAAGCACAGCCCAGGGCAGCAAGTCGGGTGGAAGTTCCAGAACCCTTACTCCATAGCAGGAGCAGGAGGAAGGCCATGGGGAGAACCAGCAACAAAGCCAGTGGGTGGAACATGTGGGGGCCATATTTCAGCACCCCACAAATCAGCTGCTTGGCAAGGTTCTGAGAACCCTGGGAAGATAGTTAGCTTTATGTTCTTCCTTTATTTTTAGGGGTTAAAAAATGGAGAGTTTTCTTTAACATTATAAAATAAATAGTACCTGCTTACTGGAGCTGGTTCAACAGTCTCCTAAAGGATAAAGTCAAAGGAATGTTAGTGTTATTTTCAAGATTCAGGTGAGGGTTGGAATCAATAGTTTCCAAAGTCCATTCCTACCTTGAGGTACTCATCACCCTGGCAGGTGCCAGGGTTGGGGCCAAAGCGCCCACCACCCTCCTGCCCTCTAGGAGTCAGCTTCTAGAACTCCAGAGTTCTCAGACCATGCTGTGAATCCTTTGATTTCAGGGCAAGGATTCTTTTTTTTTGGAGACAGAGTCTCACTCTGTTGCCTGGGCTAGAGTGCCATGGCGTCAGCCTAGCTCACAGCAACCTCCAACTCCTGGGCTCAAGCGATCCTCCTGCCTCAGCCTCCTGAGTAGCTGGGACTACAGGCATGCCACCATGCCCAGCTGATTTATATATATATATATATATATATATATTTTTTTTTTTTTTTTTTGAGACAGTGTCTCACTTTGTTGCCCAGGCTAGAGTGAGTGCCATGGCATCAGCCTAGCTCACAGCAACCTCAATCTCCTGGGCTCGAGGGATCCTACTGCCTCAGCCTCCCAAGTAGCTGGGACGACAGGCATGTGCCACCATGCACGGCTAATTTTTTGTATATATATTTTTAGTTGGTCAATTAATTTCTTTCTATTTTTAGTAGAGACAGGGTCTTGCTCAGGCTGGTTTCGAACTCCTGACCTTGAGCAATCCGCCCGCCTCGGCCTCCCAGAGTGCTAGGATTACAGGCATGAGCCACCACGCCTGGCCTCTATATATTTTTATTTTTTATTTATTTATTTAATGTATTTTTTAAATCTTTATTTACTTCTCTCTTTTTTTCTTTGTTTACAATCTGTATGTTCAGAATAATTCACTGTCTATATATTTTTAGTTGTCCAGCTTATTTCTTTCTGCTTTTAGTAGAGATGGGGTCTCGCTCTTGCTGAGGGTGGTCTCGAACTCCAGAACTCGAATGATCCTCCCGCCTCGGGCTCCCAGAGTGCTAGGATTACAGGCATGAGCCACTGCACCTAGCTCAGAGCAAGGATTCTTGATTCTAAGACCATAGCATTGCAGGCTTCATGCTCAGAGCTTCAGATGTATTTACAGAAAACAAATAATTGAGGCCCAGGGAGGTGAACTCACTGGCCTGAGGTCACACAGCCTGTCAGAAGGATTTGGCCCCCAGGCCTGATTGTTGCAGAATCAGCTCTTGGCATTGAAGAGCCTATGATGCTAGGACAAAATGTCCAGATCTAAGACACTAAACTTGAAAAAAGCATGCATTTATTGAGCACTAACTTTATGCCTGACAAGTTACGTGAACCCGCGCAGCCAATGCTCACAAGAGTTCTGTGAGATCAGCACCCGCATTAGCTGCATTTTCCAGGTGCATTTTCCACGAGTAAATCTGGCATCCCAGAGGGGGGGCTGTTGGGAGTGGGAGCACCAACGGTTAGGGAAGAGGCCACGAGTTGAGCCCAGTTTGCCTCTCTAACCACTGAGCTACTGGCTCTCTGCACCCCCGGAGCCTGTGCGTCGCACGCCCCACGATTCCTAGCAGAGTCTGGGATTGCAAATCAGAGATGAGAAATCCTGCGCTCCGGGAGATTTCCTGAGGCCACAAAGGATTCAGCCGAACACATACAGGGATTTCTCCAGCGTTAGATACGATTGAACTCTAAGTCTCTGCCCGCTCCGGGTCAGGGAGGGGTGCGGCGAGTTGGGGAGGCAGGAGTCCCCCCTGGCCGGCCCGGGGGGCCCCACCCCATCCCATGACCCACCGTGAAGCTCCCGCCCCGCGGGTCCTCAGCTCCACGTCCCCGGCTCCAGGCAGCCCGAGCGCGCGGGAGCGCAGCGCGGGGGGCGAGGGGCTGGGAGCGGGGGGCGGGCGGAGGCAGGAACAATGGCCCCCTCCCCTCCCCTGGCCGGTGGAGGGTGGGGTCTCCCCGCCCCGCCTCCCCGCTCCTCCCCCGACAAGGCGATGAGGTAATCGCGCCGCCGAGAGGCACGCGCAGCCGGTGCCCAGCCCGGTCGGTCCCCGCGCCCCTGCCCCGCGGCCGCCGCCCCCCGCACCGCCCGGGCCGGCCGCACCATGACGGAGCGCTGCAGCCTGTGGAGCGCCCTGTCGGCCGCCGCCTGCTGCTTCTACCGCGGCTCCTTCGTGCAGGTGCAGGTGAGGGGGCGGCTCGGCCCCGCCAGGCGCGCGGGGCTGGGACCCCCGGGCGCTCCGCCCGGCCCGAGCGCCGGGGAGCCGCAGGCGGGCGGCGGGGCCAGGGGCGGGCCGGGCCGGGCCGGCGGACTGAGGAGGGGGCGGGGTCGCCCCGGCCTCACCTCTGGGTGCCCGGGCGCTCTGCGGGGCGAGGGTCCGGCGGCTACTCCTGGGACTCCGGGCTGCGGGGATGCCGGTCCGCTCCTGCCTCCGCCGCAGCAGGGAGCCGAGCCGGGGCATGGGCACCCGGAGAGGGGGTCCCGGCGCCCTGCCGCTCCTCCGGCCAGCACTCTGGCCCTTGCGGCTGACCCGGGCACCCTGGCTCCCCATTGTACCGGGGGCGCTGAGTGAGGTGCAGGAAGCTGGGGGAATGCTGCGGGTGCCAGGGTTGGGGCCAGAGCGCCCGCCACCCTCCTGCCCTCTAGGTGGGCTCGGGCATGCCCGGGGCGCGGGTCTCTCCAGCCCAGCTGGCCGGCAGCGCAGGATGGCGACGTGGCGGCGAAAGGGTTAAACGGAAAGGGGTGGAGGGGAGGACCCGGACCCGCCTCTCTGCGGAGCATCTTCTGGGGTTGGCATTGCCTGGGGTTGGGACACCGAGGGGAGCTGGAGGGGGTTGCTGGGCGCGGGCTGGTGGGAAGGGGTTAAGACCCTGGCCGGGGGTCTCCGCGCTGCTGCCTCCCAAGTCCCCGGGGAGACGCCGGGCGCGTCACCTCTGCGCTGCCCGGGCTCACACACGCTCGCAGCCCGCCTGAATGACTGCCCCGCCGGCGGAGCGCAGCATCCCCGCACCGGCCAATCAGGCGCGCGCAGGCCGGGAGGCGGTGAGATCATCTCTGGCCAATGGCGGGGCGCCGAGCGCAGGGATGCTGCATTCGCACCCCAGCCCCCCCAACTCCTGGGAGCTGGGGACCCGGGCCAAGGGTGAGGAGGAGGGCACAGGACCCTAGGGGTCCTCACTCTCGGGTGTGTGGGAGGACCAAGTTGGTCCGCTCAAACTGTCTCTGACCATTGATTAGGGTTGGGAAATAGGGGCCAGTCTCCTGTTGGGGATGAGGCTACCTAGGACCAGAGAGGGGAAGGGACTTGTTCAAGGTCACACAGCAGCAGTCTTGGGGCCAGGCTCTTGAGTGCGCGGCCTCCTCCCCTTCTTGCTCCAGGTCCCTCTGGCTCCCTCCATGGAATTGGGGGTCACTCAGTTGCACGCTTTTTGCCAAGGAGTAGGAAGTCGGAGGGCTGGGCCCTGACTCCCTTTTCCCTGAGTCCCCCACTTCCCCCAGGGTTTGGTGTGGTACGAGGGGCGGCCTAGGCTGGGGTGAGCTCTGCAGAGTGAGAGGGAGAGCAGCTGGGACCCGTGGAGAAGGGCAGGTGCCTGAGAAGGCCCAAATCTCAGCCCAGCGGGGCCTCTTCAGCCCTTCGGGGTGTCGGTCAGAGGTTGTGCGGAATCCCCGTGCCCAGGCCCCACCTTTCCCCTGACACCTGCCCAAACCACCCACTCCCACCATCTGTCCCCAGAGCCCTGCAGGCTCCTTAAAGCTGACATTTTCCTGGACCTACTGCCAAGCTGCTCTGCCCCAGCCTCACCCACTCAGAGTGTCCCATTGTCCTCTTGGGATCCCGGCCTGGAGTCCTCACTGGCCCTTCTGCCCCCTTGCCCACCCCAGTCAGTGGCCATCTATACCCCCTCTCTCTCCCCAGGCTCCGCCCTGCCCTGCCACTGTCTACAAATCACTAGGCTGCTCTCTGCAAGGACAGCAAACCTGCCCCAAACATTCACAAAGCCTTCGGTGACTCTGCTGTGATCTCTGGGCAAACCCCAGCTCCCCAAGGCAGCCTGGCGGACCTGCCACATGTGCTCTTGCCCTCACAGCCCCTTCGAACCCTCTGCCCATGTCCTCGCCACCCCGCCCTTGGCTCTGCCCGCAGGGCCCCGCCTCTGCAGCTCTCTCCCCACAGCTCTTCCCTGCCCTCCCTGCCCGGAGGCTTTGCTCGGCACATCCAGTCCTTCAGGCCTCAGCGGAAACTCTGCCTTTTCAGGGAAGTTCTGCTTGACTTTGTCCTCTGACTGGCGGGGGCAGGGGGTGTCCCTGCATGTCTCTGAACATTCGGAAAACCTGGAATTGATGGTCGCTGTCTGCATGGGCTCCCAGGGCAGAGACCACTGTCCTGCTCTCCTCGGGACCTCAGCCCAGCACAAGACCACAGTGGGGCTTAGCCAATATTTAATGAATGGAGTCAGAGATTCTAGATGTCTCTGAAGCTGGGAATCACAGTGTCGTGGAGCAGTATAGATTGGGGTAAACCAAGGCAGTGCAGGAGTAGAGGGGTGGAGAACAGAGCTGCAGGGGTAGGAGATGAGACCTGCAGAAGCTCTGAGGTGGCAGGGAGTGGGCTAGGGGACCCTTAGACTCTGGGGAGCAGGGGTCCTGGGGAGAGACTCATGTGGGATGAGGCCGGGCCCTTTAATGCCCACCCCTTCTGGCCAGCATTGGGGTCTATCTTGGAGCAGCCATCTCTGGGGCCTGGAACTGGGGGAAGGGAGAGGAAGGACAGTCTCTCGTCCTCGCAGTGGCGAGGAGGCCTGCGTGCTAGTTGCAGTGCTCTGGGGTACTGTCTCCTTTCAACCTTGCAAGGAGGTGAGGCAGGTTCTGTCATCATACCCATTTCACTGAGGGAGAAGTTGAGGCCCAGAGAACTCACACGGCACAGCCAGGATTGAGCTGGGCTCTGTGGTAGGGGTGCACCTGACATTGGGGGCTCCCCTACCCCTTTCCCTTGGGCCCCTGGGATTGGTCAGCCTCCAACCTCAGCCACAGTAGCCAGGAGACCAGGATTCGTCCCTTTGGGCAGGTGGAAGGTGACCGTGAGCCTCCCTGCTGGGCTGTGGTTTCCCTATCTGGCAAGAATTGCTCAGGTTTGCAAGGAGACTTGCAGTGGAGATGTCTGTGTGGGCGCCTCCGTGTGGCTGTCTGTGGTGCCTTTCCCACCCTTCCACTGTCCAGTTCACCACGCAGCATGTGTCCTTGTGCCTCAGCTCTGTGGTTTTGTTCATGCCTTTGCCTTCCTTACCTCCAAGATTCATCTGCAGAAATCCTCCGTCCCCCACCTTCAAGATCAGTTTGGTGTCCCTGGTGCATAATGAGAGTTTTTCTACTGCCATTTCCCCTGGGAAGGCTTCCCAGACCCCCGCAACCCCACCTCGCCCAGACTTAATCTCCTGCCTTCGAAAAGCCACCAGCCTCTTTGCCGCTGTCCAGTACTGTGGTGCTGACCGCAGTCTGCTCGGATGCTTATGTTGCTGTTGCCTCTCCTCAGCCTAGGGGCGTGCTTGAGGACATGGCTTGGTTTATGTGTCACCACCTCTACCCCTGGCACATAGCACAGGGCCCAGAATGCAATAGGCATTATTTGGTGGAATTATATAAAGTTTTCTTACTCCTGCTGGGACAGGGACCCCTAGGTAAGGATCTTTCTGGCACCTGTGCCTCAGTGTTCCTAGAGTCCCAGGATACAAGGAGTTCATGCGGGGTAGGGTGAGGTTGGGAGGGAAGGAGGAAGGGGACTTTGAGTCGGATGCCAACCCTTGCTGTCTCCCACCCAGTTCTCCAAGGAGAAGTACATCCTGGACTCATCACCGGAGAAACTGCACAAGGAGTTAGAGGAGGAGCTCAAACTCAGCAGCACAGACCTCCGCAGCCATGCCTGGTACCATGGTCGCATCCCCCGAGAGGTGAGTGGGCCCTGAGCTGGGACCTCAACCCTGGACCCTTCCATCCGCCACCTCAGCCAGCCCCAGCCCTGGCCCCAGCTACCAGGGAGGCTCTGAACTACTGCTTGGCAGCTTCAATCAGAGTGGACTGGAATGAGGTCTAGTGATGCCATTTGTTTACTGTGGGATCTTGAATAAGATGCTTCACCTCTTTGAGCCTCAGTTGCCTAATCTGTAAAATGGAGGCTAATAATAGTATCTACCTCAAAGGGTTGTTGTGAAAACTAAATGAAATAATGCAGATAAAGTACTTAACATGATGGCTGACACCAGTGAGCTCAATGAATGTTTGCCTTTGTTGTTATTATTATCAGTGTTATTGTTACTGGTCCATACACCAGTCTCTTGTGTGTTTGGTTAGTGAGTATCAATCTTTGGGTTACTCACTTTTGGCAAAGTTGAGTTTTGGGGCCAAGGTGACTTTACAAGCCACATACTTGGGCTGATAGGTCACCTGTCTCTTCTTTCATTCACACTATACATGTTTGCCAAGCACCACGGATGCAGAGATGGGAGAGGAGGTAGCTTCCCTCGAGGGCTCGTGGCCTGCGGGAGGGTGGTGGCTGACAGGCAAGTAGACAGAGCCTAGTGGGAGAAGTGCAAGAATGGAGCACCCAGCAGGAATATGGGCGAGCCCTGAGGAAGGCGCACTGAGGAGGGAAGCCTTTGTGAGATGAATAGGAGTTCACCAGGTGGGCAGGGCAGGAAGGGTGTTCCAGGCCAGGAAAGCAGCTGGAGGGTGCGAAGGCTCAGAGACACGCCAGAGCGCTGGGTAGTGGGAGGAATGGGGACTGGGCATTGGCTCTGCCTGACAGGAACCCCGAGAAGGGGTGAGTCTGAAACCAGGGTCTCAGATCGCAGCAGCCCCTGCTCCTCCAGACCCTGGGGTTCTGCGACTTCCCTTCCAGGTTACGTTCTTCCATTCCCGGACCTCTGTGCCTCAGACACAGGGCCTCTGGCTGAGGTGTCCCCTCAGCCTTGGTCGTTGCATCCCTGCTCTCGAGCTTCAGATGTCAGGTGTCTCCGTTCACTGAGTCCTCTCTACCTGGCCTGAACTTGGTGTCCCCCGATCCCGGGTTGCTGTGTACCCCAGACCCTGCATCTGGCTCTCTCCAGCCTAAGCTTGCTTCCTGCGGGTCTAACCCAACCGTGCCTCCTGCAGGTCTCGGAGACCTTGGTACAGCGCAACGGTGACTTCCTCATCCGGGACTCGCTCACCAGCCTGGGCGACTACGTGCTCACATGCCGCTGGCGCAACCAGGCCTTGCACTTCAAGATCAACAAGGTGGTGGTGAAGGCAGGGGAGAGCTACACCCACATCCAGTACCTGTTCGAGCAGGAGAGCTTCGACCACGTGCCCGCCCTCGTGCGCTACCACGTGGGCAGCCGCAAGGCTGTGTCGGAGCAGAGTGGCGCCATCATCTACTGCCCCGTCAACCGCACCTTCCCACTGCGCTACCTCGAGGCCAGCTATGGCCTGGGCCAGGGCAGTGGCAAGGCTGCCAGCCCCGCCAGCCCCTCGGGCCCCAAGGGAAGCCACATGAAGCGGCGCAGTGTCACCATGACAGATGGGCTCACCGCGGACAAGGTCACCCGAAGTGATGGCTGCCCCACCAGGTCAGCCAGGCCCTCACTTGTTAAATGGGGGTGTTAGTAACAAGGGTGTGGTGAGAAAGGAAAGGCCCAGTCACACTGACCTGGGGTGGAATGACTCTCCTGGAGCCTCCGTGTGCAGGGAGGAACAGGAGGAAGGTCAGGCAGTGCTGTGTGGGTGTCTGACACAGGGTTTGCCGGGAGGCAGACCTAGGTTGCAGTCCTAGCTCTGTCACCTGCTGGCTGTGTGCCCTTGACCCTGTCCCTTCTCCTCTCCATGTTCCTACCCATAAGGGCCCTCACTCTGGCAGTGCTCTCTGGACCAGGGGGAGCCCCGAATGCTGCCCTGAACCACGGAGGGGCCCGGTCCAGCCCCTCCCCACCCCGCCCAGCTAGGCCAAGGCCCACATCAGAGCACAGGGCCTTGCAGCCTGGAAACCACAGCACAGCAGTGTCTTAATGACACCTGGTTGATTCCAGGCTGGGTAAGGCCAGGCTCCAGATCCCAGGAAAAGCCACAGCAGCTGATGGTTCCTGAGGTCCTGCTATGCTCTGTGCCCAGTCCCATTGGTTCCCACGTCCCCCTGGGGGGTGGGGCCTGCTCAGACCCCCACTTTATAGATGAGTGCATAGGCTTAGAGAGGGGAAGCTGCCTGCTAGAGAGTGGTAGGATCAAGACTCAAACCCAGATCTGTGGACTCCAAAGTCTGTGCCCCTAATTTCTGGCTGTTTGCGAAGAGATCTGCTGTCCTGTGCCACGGCACTCGGATAGGCCCTCATGGCCTCATCTCCCTGGGCCTGGGTTGAGTGCTGCTAGCCAAGGAATTGATGGATGGACTTACCCTGTGGGCAGCAGCTACTTGGCCTGTGGTTTGGAACCAGTGAATATAATGGTGCCAGGATCCACAGGCAGTGTGTGCCTGAGATGTCCTGAGCATGGTCTGGGAACAGTGAGGAGGGGCCGGGACGGCAGGCCTAGCTTCCTGAAGATCCCCACACTTCCTGCTGGCCCCCCTCTCCTCAGACAGTTCTCCAAGTTGGGGAAAAGGTTCCCAAGGAGGGGGACAGTTGTGCAGGTTGTGGACTGTACAAGGGCTTCTGGCCTGGGGCCAGTGGGGAGCTAAAATCAATCCTGCCCTCTGCTTATCAAGCTGAAGGCACTAGTGAGGGGCTGTGTCTGCCCAGAGAGTGGGTGCAATTGACTAATTGGTGCAAAAGCACCTTGTGGGGTAGTGGGGTTCTGACATGTACCCCCATTCCTGTCCTCCTGGGGACAGGAGAGAGACAGAGGGGCCTGTGAAGCCTTGGCTCAGCTGGGTGCCCCCAAGCCCCTTTTTCCTGGGCTGGTCCACGCTGTGTGGAAGGGGAATGCTGGGTGGAGATGGAGACAGCAGAGCAGTGTGGGATGTGACTAGAAACCAGGCCGGCGGAAGAGGCGTGTGCTGGCTGGGAGCCGCGGGCCAGGGTTCCCAGCTCTGCTCCCTACTCGCTGTGCGACCCCAGCCCAGCCCTTCCTCCTCCTGGCTTCAGTCTTCATGCCTGCCAACGGAGAGGCTTTTCTGCCTCTGAAGTTCACGGGGCAGATGTGGGGGTCCCAGAGGCGGGCTGCGGCCCTGCCCTCGGGCTCCTGCCCATGAAGGCGTCTGCTCCACAGCACATCGCTGCCCCACGCTCGGGACTCCATCCGCAGCTGCGCCCTCAGCATGGACCAGATCCCAGACCTGCACTCGCCCATGTCACCCATCTCCGAGAGCCCCAGCTCCCCTGCCTATAGCACCGGTATGGCCAGCCACACGGGGAGGGCAGGTGGGGGGACCTGTCGTGGCGACTTCCGAGGCTGATGGGTGGTCATGTGTGCTCCTGCCTCCCTTCTGAGGCACAGCCTTTCCTGAGAGCAATGCCTGCGAGAATTCACACTGAAAACCTGCTAGCAGAGCTAGCGACGTACACACACGCGTTAAATCCATGTTCACCCAACACAACTTATGGAGCCCCTAGCAGGGCCAGGCACGTGCGCGGAGCGGGTTCCCAGCGTGTTCTCCAGAAGCGGGGAAGCCTGCTGGAGACGCAGTGTGTTGGGACCAGGGTCAGATGCTGTGAAGGACACTCGTGTGACAACACAGCCCCCACTGGTCAAGCTCCCACCTGTCGTGGGGTGCCGTGCTGGGCCCCGCACTGGCTGGGCCTCAGGTGACCTAGTGTATCCCTGGTTCCAAACGGCTGGCTCAAACCAGACTAGTTACACCTTGCTCTTTGGTTTTCTTAATAGACTTTATTTTTTAGAGCAGGTAAAGGTCCACAGCAAACTTGAGAGGAAAGTACAGAGCGCGTGCTTTCTCATAAATACAAAGAAAGTTTCTCTCATAGAAAAATGCCAGGAGTTCATTTCGGGGAAAAAAAAATATTTTCAACAGTCAGAATCGTCCATGTGGCAGACGAAGTGTCCATAGGGGGTGGGGACAGGAGGAACCTTTGTCTGGGGAAACACTTTCCCCATTGAAGAGTTGCTGTCTGTGTGGGTTGTTACAAATCCTTCCCTAAGTACAGAGCCGCCACCTTTGTCATAGCTACAAACTTGCCTTCCAAACAACACCCCTGAGTGTAAAAGTTAAAATTACTTGCAGGAAATGTTTTATTGGACAGTTTCGGAGCACTGTGGCATATTAAAGCAGCCCAGACTTGAGGACTTAAATCCCAGCCCTATCCTTTGCTGGCTGGGTGACCTTGGGCAAGTCAGTTTACCCCTCAGTGTTTTCATCTGTAGAATGAAGACCATAAAAATACTTCACAGGATGTTGAGAGGGTTAAATGAACTATTGCATAAAGAAGGATCTTGCAAGCGCTAAGGATCGATAATTATCACCTCTGATTTTGGGTGATGGTTTTACTGCTGTGACTATTATATCTCCTGCACGTCCAGCTCCGGGCACACAGGGTGTGCCCACTAAGTCATTAGTACTAATTCGTGGAGAAATGATTCTGTGTGACACAGTGAACCCCAGCAAGTGCTTAGCTTCCCTGGATCGCCAAAACCTCCTCCAAGTATTTAATAGTTCAGTGGTGGCCCAAGGCCACGGCAGCCTCAGGGTAGGGCTGTACAAACTCCTGGGGCCCAGGACTTTCAGAGCATCACCACGGGCTGGTCAGTTTGCCAGAGTCTTCCAGGCTGGCCTCCACCCACGCAGGGAAGTGGAGATGTCACCCCTGTCGGGAGGCTGTTCTTTGTGGGTGGCTGGGGAAATCTCACTTTGGTGCGAGCTGCGTTAACTAGTCCTTTCTCTCCACCTCTCTGCAGTGACCCGTGTCCACGCCACCCCTGCAGCTCCCTCTGCCACAGCACTGCCTGCCTCCCCTGTCACCCGTCGCTCCAGTGAGCCCCAGCTGTGTCCCGGAAGTGCCCCAAAGCCCCCTGGGGAGTTGGACAAGGGCCCTCATGCAAGCCCCTCCCACACCCTCTGCAAAGCCTCCCCGTCACCATCGCTAAGCAGCTACAGCGACCCAGACTCTGGCCACTACTGCCAGCTCCAGCCTCCCGTCCGAGGCAGCCGAGAGTGGGCAGCGGCTGAGGCCTCCAGCCGGCAGGCCAGGAGCTATGGGGAGAAGCTAAAGGAACTGTCAGAAAATGGGGCCCCCGAGGGGGACTGGGGAAAGACCTTCACAGTCCCCATTGTGGAAGCCACCTCTTCCTTCAACCCGGCCACCTTCCAGTCACTACTGATCCCCAAGGATAACCGGCCACTGGAGGTGGGCCTCCTGCGCAAGGTCAAGGAGCTGCTGACGGAGGTGGATGCCCGGACGCTGGCCCGGCACGTTACCAAGGTTGACTGCCTGGTAGGTGCTGTGTGCATGGGGGGGGTGGGCAGCACCTCTGTCCTCTGGCTTTGGGACAAGGTGGTGAGAGGCTGGCTGCCAGAGTCCCCACGTATAGTGAGTGGGCCTGGATTCTGGCTTCACAGCTGTCCTTGACCTGCTCTGACTCTGGGCTGGTCATTTTGGCTTTCTGAGTTTTGCCTTCATTTTCACTTTGCCTTCATTTTCTCCTTTTAAAAGGCAAAAAACAAGATATTTAAAGGAAATTCTTGCTTCCTTTAATTGTCAGTTTGGCACTAGAACTGGGCCGACCTGAAGCATGGTGTCTGGCTCCCCAAGGCACTGGAGTGCACTTCCTGAGTGTCCCAAAATGAGCCTGGTCAAAGTCAGCGGCTGGTCCAAGGAGTAGAAAAGGCCCAACTCCTCACCCCACCTAGTGGACAAAAAAGCAAAAAAATATTACCTGGCCCTTACATTGTCAATGCCTGGGCCTTTGCTTTGTATGCGTCTTTGACCATCAGGGGACCCCAGTTGTCTCTGTGGCTCAGTTTCTCCCTTTGCAGTTTGGGAGGAAATGATTACCTGGTTACACTGGTCTCAGAACTCAGGAAGCAAGAAAAGAGAAGAGGCAGAGAGGTTGCTCCATGAAGGGCACTGAGCGAAAAGGGAGGAACCTGGGTTCTAGGCCCTGTGTGTGACCTTGGGCAAGTCCATTCCCTCCCTGAACCTCAGGTTTTCCCTTTGGAATACGGGTGCCCTCGTCCTTGAACTTAACTGAATATTTAACATGCCAGACACCCCTGGGCATTTCCCCATTTATCCCCCATTTCTCAGATGGAGAAACCGAGGCTCACTCAGGAAGGTAGAATCGCTTGCTCCGTGTCAGAGGGTTAGCGGTGGAGCTGGGATTCAAACCCGCCTCCCAGCCAGGTTACCCCTTTAGCTAAAGCCCCCCCAGATGGTTTGGGCCAGCCCTGGCAGGAAATTAATCAGCCCTCTGGGCATCTTTGCAGGTTGCTAGGATACTGGGCGTTACCAAGGAGATGCAGACCCTAATGGGAGTCCGCTGGGGCATGGAGCTGCTAACCCTCCCCCACGGCCGGCAGCTGCGGCTAGACCTGCTGGAAAGGTAAGGGGCACACCGGCGCACAGGGGCTCCGGGGGAACCCGGCTGCCTCCCGCCCCTCGCCGTGGCCGGTGGGCCAATCAGTCTCTCAGCCTGGCTCCCAGGGCTGCTGGCCACGCCTCCTGTCCCACGGACCAATCGCACCCTCTCCATGATAGTCGCGCTAAGCAATCTTGGCCTCCCCATGTCCGAGTATATCTCCGCATTCGCCTTCCTGTTTCATCCCCTTGACCAATCATCCCTTGTCCGTCAGCCGCGGCCCCGCCCACCAGCTCGTTCATTCTTAAAACAGCTCGGCGGGTGATTCCACTGATCAATCGCAAGCCCCGCCCTGCGCCCTGGCCCCGCCCCTGGCTCGTACTGACCAATCAGAAGCCCGTGGCCTTGCTTTCCGTCCCTCTGGCCGCGCCCCGGGATCGCGCGGACTCCGGGGAAGCCCCCGCCGTGGCTCTGCCCTGCGCCCCTCCCAGCCCCGCGACGCGCGTGGGCGGGCCCCCCCCCGACACAGCCCTCGGCCCCGCCCACCCTGACCCGGCCGCTCCGACAGGTTCCACACCATGTCCATCATGCTGGCCGTGGACATCCTGGGCTGCACCGGCTCTGCCGAGGAGCGGGCAGCGCTGCTGCACAAGACGATCCAGCTGGCGGCCGAGCTGCGGGGGACGATGGGCAACATGTTCAGCTTCGCCGCGGTCATGGGTGCCCTGGACATGGCCCAGGTACTAGGGGGCCCGCGCAGAGCCGGGCCCGCGCTAGACGGTACGGAAGAGCCCTAGGGTGCGTTCCTTTGAGTGTTTCTACGCAGCGTTGGTGAGAGTAACCGGGAGAACTGAGTTCTCCAAGTGCTGACCAACATCAGGTTCTTCCCCTTCTCTGGGCCTCAGTTTCCCCACTTGTAAAGTGAATGAGCATTATATGAGTTTAGAGAATAAGAAAGAAACGGCTGTCATTTAGTGAGCACTTACTGTGCTAGGTGCTATCATTAAGTACCAGCACTAATTTCTCAAGACAATCTCATGAGGTAGGTGCCTTTATTGTCCCCATTTTACAAATGGAGCAATTGAGACAGGGCAGTCCTTGCCTAAGGTCACGCAATCAGAGGCTGAAAGAATTAGCACTTGAACCAGGTCTGCCTGACGTCTCTCACTGCCTCTCTGACGCTTAATAAATAGGGACGACAGAGTCCCAGAGGCAGTGCCAGGGTTCAGCTCCCAGCTCTGCCTCTTATGTTCGGAACAACCTCTGGCAAGCCATTCCTCTCTCTGAGCCTTAGTTCCCTCATCTATAAAATGGGTTGTTGTGAGGGCTTCACGGGAGACATGAAAGGCAGTCAGCATTGTCCCCGATACATGACTGGTGGCCATAATAGTGATTATTATCCCACATCTGGTTGTCCACCCAGCGGGGTGGCCTGTGGCCAGCAGCCCCTGTAGGCCCCTTCCCTGGCTGTCCTCTCACAGTCTGGTCTCCCCAGATTTCCCGGCTGGAGCAGACATGGGTGACCCTGCGACAGCGACACACAGAGGGTGCCATCCTGTATGAGAAGAAGCTCAAGCCTTTTCTCAAGAGCCTCAATGAGGGAAAAGGTACCTCCCCTGCCTTGCTGTGTGACTTTGGATGGGTTCCTGCCATCTCTGGGCTGGCAGAGACTCTCCCAGTGTGGATGAGATGCT
The DNA here is from genome assembly GCA_008750895.1 of Mirza zaza. NCBI lineage: Eukaryota > Metazoa > Chordata > Mammalia > Primates > Cheirogaleidae > Mirza > Mirza zaza. The sequence continues at coordinate 24,881 of VSMD01094330.1, forward strand.
GAGAGCTTGCCTGAGCTCTGTGCAGGCTGCTCCCCCCACCCGGTCCAGGCTTAGCCCTTGGGGCTGGGCCAAGGCTTTTGCATTCTGCTGAGGGAATCCAAAAGGAAGGGTTTGTCCCAGGAGTCCGGAGCCCTCGGGCTCTCTCTGGGACCTCAGGCAGGCCCCTTTCCTCCGCACCTCAGCTGCGGGACTGCAGTGGGCAGCGGGTCCCCCAGGGTCTCTGAGCACCTGCTGTCCCCCTCCCTGCAGAAGGCCCCCCGCTGAGCAACACCACCTTTCCTCACGTGCTGCCGCTCATCACCCTGCTGGAGTGTGACGCGGCCCCAGCAGAGGGCCCCGAGCCCTGGGGCAGCACGGAGCACGGCGTAGAGGTGGTGCTGGCCCACCTGGAGGCCGCCCGGACTGTGGCGCACCACGGAGGCCTGTACCACACCAACGCTGAGGTCAAGCTGCAGGGTGAGTGCCGGGTGGCATCCGGGGTCCTGTGAGCTTGGTCCTCTCTCCACCTGACTCACCGTTCCCTTTTCTCCCTCCCTCCGTCCTTCTTGTCCCCTGACTCCTTTCTCTCATCCCTTTCATTCTCTCACTCATTAGTTGAGCAAGCCATTGTTAGTGTCAGGCACCAGGTGGGGGTGGGGGGACACAGAGATGATTCAAAGAGCACCTTTGACACATAGGGTCTTAGCTTCAGTGAGCCTCAGTGTTCTCATCTGTGAAGTGGGCATCATGTAGGCTACTTTACAACGTTGTTTGCAAGGCGCTCAGCCTGGGGGCCTGGAGTTGAGACCGACCTGCCCAGTCTTCATGGAGCTCAGTCTAGTCAAGCGGTAGACCTCCCTTTTGTGAAAGGAACAAAGAGAAAGTGGCTTCAGACAACCTCTCTTACTGCTTTTGGCATTATTTAAGTCATCATGATTGATTGGAAACAAATTGGAAATTACAACTGAGTAAAATAAGATTTTTTAAAAATTACCCTCAATTTCTCAGAGGTAAACACTGTGAACACATTCTGGTGTTTTTCCAGCCTTTTTCTTTTTCAGAAAGAAAATATATACATTTTTTATATTTAATTATAAAATGTATATATTTCTTAGAAAAAATCTAGAACTTACAGAAAAATACAAAAAAGAAAATAAAAATCACCAAGATGTTAAAAAATTAACATTAATATTTTATCTTCTAATCATTTAAAAACTATAGACTGCATAGCCAGGCATAGTGGCTCACACTTGTAATCCTAGCACTTTGGGAAGCCAAGGCGGGGAGGATTGCTCAAGCAAGAGTGAGACCCCATCTCTACAAAAAATAGAAAAATGAGCCGGGTGTGGTGGCGAGTGCCTGTAGTCACAGCTACTTGGGAGGCTGGGGCAGGAGGATTGCTTGAGCTCAGGAGTTTGAGGTTGCAGTGAGCTATGATGACGCCACTGCACTCTAGCTGGGGCAGCAGAGCAAGACCCTGTCTCAAAAAAAAAAAAAAAATTATAGGCTACAAATAGCAAGACAAAGGTGCTAAACTATGTGGTCGTGTTCATCAACAAACCTTGTTAGATCTCTGGCGGGGCTGGGGGAAGGTCCCACTGGGCAGGCCCCCAAAGGATGTTGGGACTCTGGGTGGGAGCTCCAGCCTCCCAAGCTGGATGGTGGTCCCCTGACCCTGTGCCCCCACACTGTAGGGTTCCAGGCCCGCCCGGAGCTCCTGGAGGTGTTCAGCACTGAGTTCCAGATGCGCCTCCTCTGGGGCAGCCAGGGTGCCAGCAGCAGCCAGGCCCGGCGCTATGAAAAGTTCGACAAGGTCCTCACTGCCCTGTCCCACAAACTGGAGCCTGCTGTCCGCTCCAGTGAGCTGTGACCTCCAAGGACCCATCCCTTCTGCAGCTGCGGACAGCATTGGGGGCAGAAGGGCACAGACCTTTCTCCGGAGCACCCCAGGGACACTGTGATCAGCCCGAGAATGTTCTGGGTTCAACTCCAGGATCTCCTTTGCACCTCCAGGGTCCTGTGTGGACTCTGGGCCCCGTCCGACCACCACCACGGCCACACGCTCATCAAGTCTCCCTTGAGGAAGAACGGGAACCCCCTGTTCCTCCCACCAGCTTCTGCTGCTCCCCTTCCTGCAGGTTCCTTGTTTTTGAGCCATGGGAGGCTCCTCATGCCTCCTCACTCTCCATCTGTCCCTCACTGACACCAAGGCCTCCATCTTGCTGTAAATAAGCCCATCTGTTCTGTAAATAGATGTACAGAAGCCACACTCTTTCTTTCATATAATAAACTTTTATGACTCTTTCTTCTGTCTCTCAGGGGGGTCTTGTGGTGGAAGGAAGCATCTTTTCTCAGGTGAAAAGTAGTAAACTTCATTCAACAAATACTTCCTTAGCCTGTAGTTCCAGCACTCTGGGAGGCTGAGGCAGGAGGATCACTTGAGCCCCGGAGCTTGAGGCTGCAGTGAGCTATGATGACACCACTGTACTCCAGCCTGGGTGACAGAGCCTATCTCAAAAAACAAAACAAAACAAAAAACCACAAATACTTCTTTAGCACCTGGGACATTCTGGAGTGTGCCAGGAGCCAGAGTACAGCAAATACTAAAACCCACGAGGAGCTTGCAGACCGCTGAGGGAGATGAACAGCCAATTCCAACCAAGTGGGAGGAATTCTGACCTGCCCTCACTCCTACCCTACACCCTGTCCTGGGGGGCCATAGCAAGGGTTCCCACAAACACATGACTAAAGATCTGAGTGTTTGAAGTGCAAGTGCTTTTTGAAATCTAAGATCCCAACTCCCCTCTGGAAAACAGACCTGGTGGGAGAAGGGACTTTTCCTGGGTCACAGCAGCAGAGTGCGGAAGGCGACAACCTACTGTCCTGACCCAGAGTCCTTTACTTTTCTCTCCTCAATAGTGGGGACTATTCATTTCTTTTTAGGCTTTGAAATTTGGGCCCAGAAATCTTGGGGTGTGTGTGTGTGTGTGACAGAGAGAGAGACTGTGTGTGTAGGGGCGGGGTGGGGCAGGGACTCTTTGAGGTAGGCTATGAAGGCAGTTGTTCTGGTTCCCTTACTGCTGGAGGCCTGGGGAGCCTGTTCACTGAATCTGAAACGTCTGGAATCCTTTTGCTTTCTGAATCCTCTGACCAAGAGAGGCTGATCTGATAGCTTCTAACTTAGCACGTTAGATCTTCAGCAGCAGCCAGACTTGGGTTCAGTTCTAGTGTTTACCAGCTGGGTGACCTTAGATAAGAGGCTGAACCTCTTGGGCCCTAAATTCCTCCTCAATAAAATGGGAACAACAGCAGAACCTATCTCCTAGGGTTGATGGTGAGCACCTAGCACATAGTTGCCACTAGGTAAAGGACAGCCATGTTTTGTGCAAAATGGATTGTCAATAGGCATTTATTGGTTAGTTTCTGAGCCAAAATACTTTGTGTGCCTGTATCTCTTTCAAATACCACCATTTCTCTGTGTGGCAGGTACTATTATCATAAGGCACTCAACACTAATGGCACATAGTAAGTGCTCACAAAAAGCTATTAGTGAAGGCGCTTTTGTCTTGTAAAAGAAAAAAAGGGCATGGAGAAGCGCTTTGCAGGGTGTAAGGTCCCGCACAAGTTTGTGCTGTTATCGTTACCTCGCCCTTTGTGGTCACATCCTTTATTCATTCTTTCTGAGCTGCTGTGATGGTCCCCTAGTTACCGTGGCCATGGAAACACGGCCGCCGTCCCGGATTGGGCCGTTCGCGGGCTCCCTCTGGAGGCCACCTTCAGGTCCTGCTGGCGGACGACGGGGCGGGATTTTGAGACAGGCGAGAGGAGAGTTGGGAGTTGTAGGCGATGGGCGTGGCTGAGGCGGAGCGGTGCACGCCGGGAGTTGTAGTTCGCGGGCGAGGCGGTTGGCGGCCCCCAAGCTGAGCTCGGGCTTTACCCGGATGGCGGCTGCCACGCGCGGCTGCCGGCCCTGGGGCGCACTCGTCGGGCTGCTCGGGCTGGTCTCGGCCGCGGCCGCCGCCTGGGACCTGGCTTCGCTGCGCTGCAACTTCGGAGCTTTCTGCGAATGCGACTTCCAGCCTGACCTACCAGGTAGGAGCCAGGGAACCCGGAGCCGAGGGGCGGGCGGACGCAGGAGCTTTGGGAGCCCGGGCCGGAGCGTGTCCCGGCCGCAGCGGCTGTGACCAGGAGTGTAGGGGTGGGACCCGCCGACGGCCGGGGCCAGAGGCGGGCCCAGCTTCTAGGGCATCTGAGAGCCCCGAGTGCGGACCTGATGCGAGGGTTTGGGAGTGCCTGCTGGGGCCCAGCCGGCCTGCCAGGATGGAGAGGCCTTTGACAGCAGAATGCTTAGGAGGAAGTGTCAGGCCTCCACGGAGCGGACGGCAGTCAAGGGCGAAACCTGCTTTGAGGGTGGCAGGGGTCTGGGGCACGCCCTGCTGACAGCTCGCTCCTTCTCAGGGCGGAGCGAAATCTAGAGGACCGTCTGGTGGGGGCGCTGCCGAGCTGAGCCAAGCCCGAAGGTGGCTGTTGCCGCCAGAGACCCCAGGGTCCCCAGGCCATGTGCATAGACAGTTTGAACTGTAAGAACACAGGAATCCCAGACTAGGTTCTAGACATGACTTCCACCTTGAACCTGTGCCTTGGTGGGATGTGTCCTCAGCCAGCTCTTAAACCATCCTTCTATGGCTCTAGGACTGGAGTGTGACCTGGCCCAGCATCTGGCTGGCCAGCATCTGGCCAAGGCGCTGGTGGTGAAGGCACTGAAGGCTTTTGTGCAGGACCCGGCCCCCACCAAGCCACTGGTCCTGTCCCTGCACGGCTGGACCGGCACGGGCAAGTCCTATGTCAGCTCCCTGCTGGCACAATACCTTTTCCGGGGTGGCCTGCGCAGCTCCCGCGTGCACCACTTTTCCCCTGTCATCCACTTCCCGCATCCCAGCCACATCGAGCGCTACAAGGTAGGCTGGGCACGTCTTGGACCGGGGCTGGCCTGCGATATGGAGTCATAGACCCTTAAGGAATGAGCCTTGAGCTCAGAGAGGGGAATTACTTGCTCCAGGCCACACAGCCGGTTGGAGCTCCAACCCTCAGGACCCATTCTGCACAAAGCTTAGGAAAGAGCCATTCTACCTGGCAGGTGGGCAGTAATAGTACCGACTTGCCAGGGCTGTTGTGAGGGACATGGGGTAATTGCAGGTATTATTTATGGAGCACCTGTTTGTCAGGCAGTCTGCATTGTCATTTCCCTGTAAAGCACTTGGCACGAATTTGTGGCTCAGAGTAAGCACTCAGTAAATACTAGCTCTTACTACGGTTGTGGATTGCAAGGTGCTTTCCAAACTGATCTGTTTTAGCTGTCAACACTGCAGGGAAGGTTCAGGGAGCAGGAAGGTTCCCCTTTTATAGAAAGTGGCAGCGTCATGGAACGAGCCTTGAACAGGGAGGTGGGAGGCCCAGGTGCGAGTCCCTGTTCTTCTGCTGACTGGCTGTGGGACTTTGGGCGCATCTCTACCCCTTTGGGTCAGAGTTTCTCCATGCATCTCATTAAGGGGTCGGTGCTCTCTGTGAGACCGCATCTCCCTGGGAAGGGGATTGGTTCTTGGCTTGGGAAGAAGTCTGGGGTTGGGGGACTATCTCCAGCACCCCTTGAACTCCCATCTCTCCCCCTCAGAAGGATCTTAAGAGCTGGGTCCAGGGAAACCTCACTGCCTGCAGCCGCTCGCTCTTCCTCTTTGATGAGATGGACAAGATGCCCCCAGGCCTAATGGAAGTCCTGAGACCTTTCCTGGGCTCCTCCTGGGTTGTGTACGGGACCAACTATCGCAAAGCCATCTTCATCTTCATCAGGTAGGGCCTGGCTTTGCAGTGGGCACAGGGCGGGAGACACCTCTCAGAGGTCCAGCTATACAGCCTTGGCCTGTGCTCCCGGCAGAATACTGTTCTCCCTGGGTCCATGCTCTCGCTGGTGACATTGTCACTGAGGGTGGTTCACTTCCCCTTTGACATCCTCAAAGCCCTTTCTGGGCTCAGTCTTTTTGATTCTTGCCAATTTTTTGTGGAGGCCATTCCAGGTGGAGTTTTCCCTCTTTTGTGGCCAGGAGGACACAAACCTGGGAAGAACAGGAGTAGAGTTCTCATCCTCTAGTTAAAGCTTTCAGAGTCCTAGCTGTGTTTCCTTAGGTAAAATTCTTCACCTCTCTGAGCTTCTGTCTCCTCTTCTGAACAGCAGGGCCAATATTAATGCCCCTTTGTCCTCCTGGAGGCTGGGTGAGGGAAAGCCAGTTAAGGGACACAAAAGTGTTTTGTGACCTATACAGTACATGGCACACATACTGTGTTTCCCCGAAAATAAGACAAGGTCTTATATTTATTTTTCCTCAAGAAGATACCCTAGGGCTTATTTTCAGGGGATGTGCTATTTTTTTTTAAGTATGGTACAACAATCTGCATTTATTCAAATATAGTTAAGTCATCTTCCTCTGGAACATCATCATAACCCTCCAAACCCTGAATTCTATCCTCAATTTCTTTTTTTTTTTACGAGCAAATACTTTTTAATGTTTTTTACAAACATACTGGAGAATCATGCAATGCTGCCAGCATTGGACGCAATCCTGGGCCACAAGTTTGCACACTCCTTTGCAGCAGGTCCTATAATGGCAGAACCTTTCATCTCGCCTTTATTATTTACTATGACCCCTGCATTATCTTCAAAATAAAGAAACACACCATCTTTTCTCCGGTATGACTTTTGTTGTCGAATTACCACTGCCAGATGTACGTTTTTTCTGAGCTCCGGTTTGCCTTTCTTAACTGTGGCCATCACCATGTCACCCACACCAGCAGCAGGAAGTCTGTTCAGTCATCCCTTGATCCCCTTCACAGAGATGATATACAGATTTTTGGCTCCTGTGTTGTCAGCCCGGTTGATCACGGCTCCTACCGGAAGACCCAGGGAAATGTGGGATTTTGCACCGGAGGACCCACCAACGTCCTCGCTTCGACATCTTGAATGCCGGAAAAGACCGGAGAAAGCCATCCTCAATTTCTTGTGACTCCATTTCCTTTAGAACCATTGGCCCCAATCTCTCATGTCGAGCAATAGAGCTCTCATGGGGCAGATGAGAAGGGCTGCTTGTCTTCTTTACTGCTCTGCGATGAAATGCATGGGCTGTGCAGACGCACTGCGTAGCCACGCCCACCACTAGGTCTTATCGGGGTAGGGCTTATATTGCACAAATGCTAGAAATCCTGCTAGGACTTATTATATGGGTAGGTCTTATTTTTGGGGAAACACGGTAGGTGAATTACAGGGGTCATGGCTGTGGATACAAGAACCAGAAGGGGAAGTGGTGTGTTTCCAGTGGGTTTGGCTCCTCCCAGCACTGAGCTCTGCTCCCAGGTTGTTAGATGGCACCAGGGAAGTCAGGGCCAAATCCTGCCCTTTACTAGTCCTTGTCTGAGTCTCAGCCCCGTGGTTTTAGCAACACTGGTGGTGAGCAGATCAACCAGGTGGTATTGGAGGCGTGGCACAGCCGCCGGGACCGCGAGGAGATCCGCCTGCAGGAGCTGGAGCCGGTCATCTCCCGAGCTGTGCTGGACAACCCGAACCGTGAGTGTGGCTCACCCCATCCGGGGGAGGCTTCACACCCAGACCCAGTGGGTCAGCTCCCCTTCCTGGGCAGGTTCTCCCGGGGTCCGATGCTTTGCCCACTGACCTGGTAGTTCTGAGCCCAGGCTTTGGCGCTCCCAGCTCTATGACCTTGGGTGAGTCTTAACCACTCCCCCCAACCCTATGTCCGGAAGGTGGCAGGGAGGATGGAGGCCAGTATTGTGCTTCCACTGCCCCTACAAGGGGCACGTGGGAGATGGCTTCTGCCCGCCTGTGAAGCACAGGGTCTTGTCCCCACCCGCCCTTCCTGCAGACGGCTTCTGGCACTCGGGCATCATAGAGGAGCACCTCCTGGACGCGGTGGTGCCCTTCCTCCCGCTGCAGCGGCACCACGTATGGCACTGTGTGCTCAATGAGCTGGCCCAGCTGGGCCTGGAGCCAAAGGATGAGGTTGTCCAGGCCGTGTTGGACAGCACCACCTTCTTCCCTGAGCATGAGAAGCTCTTCTCCTCCAACGGCTGCAAGACGGTGGCTTCCCGGATCGCTTTCTTCCTCTGACTCCCTGGGTAGCATTCTTGCCGGCCTCTACTAGCCAGGCATACAGGAAAGGACTGGGGCCTCTGTCAGAGGGACCCTTGTCCCAAGCCTCCTTGACAGTGGGACCCAGAGCACAAAGTGATGATGAAGAGGGCTGTTGCCCAGCCCAGGGCACAGAGGGCCAGGAAGGGCCCTGGCCTCTTAACTGCTTTGAGGGCATCTTGGCCTTTGCTGCCTTCCCCAGGGAAACCCCTGGTCACCCCAGAACCTCACTGAGCCTTGACCTCCCCTCCCTGAGCCTGAGCCTCTTTACTGTGAATCGTAACTCAGGGACTGCAGCTTGTGGCGGCTACCTCCCTCCTCAGTCTGTTACTGGCCCCTTGCTCAGGCGCGTGCCCCTCCCCTCTACCCACACACTGTGTCCGGCATCGAGCCAGGCTGGGACTAATCAATTTCTATGAATGGGGGGACTCAAGTTGCCAGCTGGGCCTAGTTTTTGAAGTTTTTAATTTTGTAAAAGAGAACAAGTATAATAAACTTAGCCATGGGACCAGAGGAATGCTGGTTGTGGTTTCTAATTGCTCTGGAAGGAGGCAGCTTTGCTGAGTGCCAGTGTGTGGGGGTAGTATCGCCCCCTCCCCAGCAAGAAGTGAGGGACCCAGTGGGCCCTCAGAGAACATAATAGCTGCCAGTATCCTGATCATCCCCAGTTTTGCTGGGGCTCTGGCTCAGGCTCTGGGTGATCTTGGCTTTGCTGGAAGCTGGGCTTGGTCCCCAGGTGGACTCAGGATTGCTGGAACTTGAGCTTGTGTTCTTGCTCCAGCCCTGGGCAGTCTCAGCCTGGCTGGGCCTCTGGCTCTGGCGCTGGCTCTGGATCTGGCTCTGGCTCTGGCGCTGGCGCTGGCTCTGGCTCTGGCTCTGGCGCTGGCTCTGGCTCTGGCTCTGGCTCTGGCTCTGGCGCTGGCGCTGGTGCTGGCTCTGGCTCTGGATCTGGCTCTGGCTCTGGCGCTGGATCTGGATCTGGCTCTGGCGCTGGATCTGGCTCTGGCTCTGGCTCTGGCTCTGGATCTGGCTCTGGCTCTGGCTCTGGCTCTGGCTCTGGCTCTGGATCTGGCTCTGGCTCTGGCTCTGGATCTGGCTCTGGCTCTGGCTCTGGATCTGGCTCTGGCTCTGGCTCTGGCTCTGGCTCTGGCGCTGGATCTGGCTCTGGATCTGGCTCTGGCTCTGGCTCTGGCTCTGGATCTGGCTCTGGCTCTGGATCTGGCTCTGGCTCTGGTGCTCAGACTTCCTGGGGCTCCAATCTAGGTCAAGGGAACCCTCGGTCTTGCCAAAACTTCGGATCAGACCCAAGCCCTGGGTGGCTTTGCTGGATCTCCAGCTCCGGCCATGGGCTACCTTGGACTTTTTGAGCCTTTGCCTTGGGCTCTGGGTGGCCTTGATCTTCCTGGGCCTCCGACTCTGTCCTTGGGTGGCCTTGGTCTTGTTGGGGCTCTGCCCCTGGTCCCGGGAAGCCGTGGCTTTCCTGGGGCTGTGGCTCCGGGGCAGGTCCTCCCTATTGTTTCCGGAGTCTGAGGATGGAGTCTTCAGCAGTGAGGATCTGGAGAATGTTACCACGGTAGCCGAGGAGCTCCTATATTCCTGACAGGTAGTCGAAATCTCTGTCTCCGAGGTGCTCTCGGTCCTGACTGGGAAGGGTGTGCCAAGAGCACCCATCAGCCCTGCCCGCCTCCCCGAGACAGCTCCAGGAGAAGGGGCCTCCAGGTCCCACCCTGGCCTACATCCCTGAAGCTCTGCACGGCCGAAGGGAAAGAAAGGGCTGGTGGACCACAGCAGCCCAGCCCGCTTCGGCTCCCCAGGCCCTGAGGGGGGCTGGGGCTGTGAGATGGGGGGTGATGCCCGAGGGGCTCCCCGTGCCCCTTGCCCTCTGTGCTCCTGCCACATAAATAGCTCCTAGGCTCTGAGCCCCTTCCCCGAGCAGTGCCCTGCTCCATCTGTCCCGTACCTGCCTGGCCAACCCCTACTCTTCCTTCAGGTCCTAGAAGCCTCTTTTGGCCCCCCCAAAAGGGGGCTAAGTGCACACATAGGCCCCCAGGCTTCTCTTTCACTGTCTCCCACACTATCTCCCACTGTCTTGTCCCTTGCGTGCCTTCCTCCTTTTAGAGTCGACTTACAGCTCACGCCCCAGGGCAAGGACTGTGCCATCCTATGTTGGGCACAGGTCTGGCCCAGGGCGCTCTGCATGTGTTGGATCACATCGGATGAAGGAAGGGGCCTGGGCACCACCATTTCCTCCCTACTGAGGACTGTGCACACTGGCCCTAGGGGCTCTGAGTGGTGCAGTGTGCTGGGTTTTTCACTTTTGTCTCCTCCAGGCGGGTGCCTGGCCGAGCTGGGGGAAAGAGCCTCTCAGATGTGCACAGGGCTTGTGGGCTTATTTCAGGGACAGGCCTGGGAGGGGAACTGAGCATGAGCAGCAGCAACGGTGACGTGCCTGGGAGCAAGACTCAGCCTCCCTGCCCTGCGCTGGACATCGTCCCACTGAGTCCCCGCCATACCCCTGCAAGATTGGGATTGTTCCTCCTGCTCTGGAGCCGTGTGCCAAGGCCACACAGCTAGAAAGAGCAGAGCCCAAATTCACACCCAGGCCAGCCATCTCGGCCCCCTGGCCTTTGACCACTCCGCTGCTTGGGCTCACTTAGGCCTGGCAGGAGCACCAGGGACTTACAGCCCAAGATGGAGCCCGAAGAGGTCTGGTAGAGGTAGCTGTCCGACAGGGACGTCACCTTGTCCGGTTTCTTCTCCTGTGGCAGGAAACAGACTGGGCAGTCCAGACAGTGGGAGGCCCCAGTGGCCACAGCTCTGGAAGGCCACTGCCCTGCAGTGGACAGGGATGGCCCTCCCGAGCTTAGCGCTCCTCAGGGGCACCAGGTTGGGGGCGGGTGGGACGTGGAACGGAGGAAGGGGAGGACGAAGCTGGACAGGCGCGGCGCCATGAAAAAGGTGGTGCGCAAGGGGCTGCTAAGGCTTAGTGCTGCCACCCATGAGAGGAAACTTAGTTTGAGGGTGGGACAGGCTTCTGTGACTACAGGCTGTGCCCTGGGGCGTGGTTACTGAGGACGTGAGCGTCTCCATGCCCGACCTAATTTCAGCCTCCCATCACCTGGGGGAGGGAGAGGAGGCCACTGCTGTTAGTGACCACCTCGCAGACCAGGAAACCAAGGCTGCGCGCACCTGAGCAAGCTGCCCAGGGACATTGGGCTAAGAAGCAGAGAGGCCAGGTTTGAATCCAGGTATGTTGGACTCCTGGGTGCGTTTACACCACAGGCAGTCAGGGACGCTGGGTGCCCCGGGCACCAGCTGGGCACTGGGCCCTGCGCTCTGGGCTTGCTCACTTTAGCTCAATACCTCCCTGATGGAGGTAGCCCAGGGTGACTTCAGGGGGTACACAGAGGGAAGTCTGTACTTTTGTACTTATGCTACTGAGAGCTAGAAGGATGAAGAGCTAGCACTTTCCATTTATGGCAAGGGACCCTGGAATCCCATTTACTTCAATTGCATTAGGTCTCCTTTGAACATAAGTGTAATTGCTGTCTGTCAGCAGAACAGAAAAATAAGCTGTTCACAGACGGATGGACTACTCCACAGGAGCAAGAAGGGGTGGGTTGCTGCCACGCGCAGTGACAAGGATGACTCGCAGAAATGTGACGTTTAGTGAAAGGAGCCAGAGACTGGAGGCGCACGTTTGTCCATTACTCGAAGGAAGAAACCCATGTGTGGCACTAGGAATCATGACAGCATGTTGAGGAGGCTGCAGGAGGGGTTGAGAAAGGGCACCAAGGGACTTTGGGGGAGCTGGGAATGTGTCCTTTCTAGATCTGGGTAATGGCATTATGGCTACATTCCGTATGTGAAAATACAATGGCCTGGTCACTGAGGATTTTTCTATATTTATGTTAGGTCACTGTGTACTTTTCTATATTTATGTTAGATTCAATAAAAGGTTTTTAGAAACAATTTAAGAATTAAGAAACTTCTGGCACAGGTGGCTAGTATACCCAGCAGAATTTGTGAAGGTGACCATGGGCAAAGTGTGTGAAGCCTCCCTCTGAGGGCCCATGTCCTCATGTACCCTCCCCCAGGACCACCCCTTGCTGGTACCATCTCCATCTTACAGCAAGATGTCCCTACCCCGTCACACAGCTACGGGGTAGCAGAGCCAGGCCTGCAAGCCTGTAGCTGGCCACATCCCTCATCCCTGGGCCGGGCACACTCTGCCCAGACCCTGAGGGTCTTAGGCCTTGGTGTGTTCCACTTACCTTTTCTTTCTTCTCCACCTTTTCCTCCTTGGGGGCCTTGGCCTCTCCCTCTGAGCTTGCTGGCTCTACCAGCGGGGTTTGGGCTGTGACCTTCACCTTCAGCTTTTTGGACGATGCAAACAGAGGGTCTTCCTGCTTCCAGAGCTGCAGGGCCCGGGCCTTCTGGCGCTTTAATTCCCGCTCCCTGAGCAGCCTGCCAAGCCATGGCCCCAGGCACCGGGTGGTCAGTCTCCCTGACCCACCCTACCATCCGCGGGACTAGACAGCAGCCCCTGCTCCCGGGCTTACCCCAGGATGCCTTGCGGGCCGCCAGCCTGCCGACTGCTCTCCACCAAGCGCTGCAGCTGCAGCCGGGCCAGTTGGGCCACCTGGCTGCCAAGCACCTCCTCCACCGACATGCCAGGGAAGAGGTTGCTCATCAGCGGGAACAGCTGCCATGAAAGGAGGTGACCAGAGGCAGGTATGGCCCAGAGCTGATGCAGATGGCACAGTGCCACCCTGCCCTTGCAGAGTCCCACTCGGCCCTCCTCGGGGCTGAAGAGGGAAAGGTTTTGCAAATGGCTGTCTTTAAAGGGCTGGACCTTTTCAACCCAGAAGTAGCAGGAGATCATAAGAAAGGGACTATTCCAAGATTTGTCACTGACAGTGAGCCCACTGTGGGTTCTGCAGCCAGACAGATGTGGGTTTGACCACTGCACTGGGCTGCGGGACGTGGGGCAAACGAAATGCCTGCTCTGAGCCTTACGCTCCTCGTAGGTGAATTGGGGGAGGGGTGTTAATGTTACCTGTTTTGTGGGGTGGTGAGGAGGTTTAGAACCCCACCTGGCATGTGGTAAATGCTCTGGCACTAGCAGCTCTTATTATTGTTATCAAGCCAGATTTCTTTTGGGGATGGGGAGTATCTTCAGGCGGCCAGGGGTATAGAGCCTGGCCCACTCTCCTGGCCCCGGAGGCACCCACCTTCGGTTGCTGGGGGTTGAGAAGCAGGACAGTGGCAACATCCTTGCGGGCCCCGAAAACGTTCTGCAGGAGCTGGCGGCTCTTGGCCCGGTACAGGTAGTACTGGGCCTTCTGGGGGTTGTGCTGGATGGCCACTGAGAAGTGGTTCTCTGCCTTCTGAAACTGCCTGCAGGACAGACACAGTGGGCCCCAGGCTGCCATGAGCTGGGCCACCTGGGGGGAAATGGCAGCTTCTGGGCCCCACTGAGGAGTTCGTGGAAAACCAGGCTGGGCTCTGCTCCCCCCATCACACCCCTCCCTTTCCTCCAGCTACGCCCTCAAGAGACCCAACGCGTGGATGCTGGTGTGAAACCCCAGCATAAGTGAATATTTTTATGATCTCGGGGTAGGGAAAGGCTTTCTGAGAATGTCATAAACCCAGCAGCAAAAATGAAAAAATTAATTTGACTAGGATTAAAGTCTAGGTTATTGAGTAGCAAAAACACCCCGAAGAAAACCAATATATAGGGAAAATATATTTTGTTATATCCAGCGGCAGTTAGTTAATATTCTTAGCCTGCAAAGAACTTTTTTTTTTTTTGAGACAGAGTCTCCCTTTATTGCCCAGGCTAGAGTGAGTGCCGTGGCGTCAGCCTAGCTCACAGCAACCTCAAACTCCTGGACTCAAGCGATCCTCCTGCCTCAGCCTCCCGAGTAGCTGGGACTACAGGCATGCGCCACCATGCCCGGCTAATTTTTTCTATATATATTAGTTGGCCAATTAATTTCTTTCTATTTATACTAGAGATGGGGTCTCGCTCTTGCTCAGGCTGGTTTCGAACTCCTGATCTTGAGCAATCCGCCCACTTTGGCCTCCCAGAGTGCTAGGAACTCTTAATAACTGAAAAACATTTTTTTCTTTTCTTTTTTTTACTTAAAAAAAATTTTTTTTTCCAGCATATTGTAGGGGTACAAATGTTAAAGTTATGTATATTGCCCTTGCCCTGCCTCCTCCCTCGAGTCAGAGCTTCCAGCGCGTCCATCCCCCAGTTGGTGTGCATTCATTATGTATGTATATACCCATCCCCTACCCACCCCCCAGGCCCAACACCTGATAAATGTTATCCCTATAATGTCCACTTAGGTGTTGATCAGTTAATACCAATTTGCTGTTGAGTACATGTGGTGCTTATTTTTCCATTCTTGGGATACTTCACTTAATAGTATGGGTTCCAGCTCTAGCCAGGAAAATACAAGAGGTGCTGTATCACTGTTGTTTCTTATAGCTGAACAGTACTCCATGGTATACATATACCACATTTTATTAATCCACTCATGTATTGATGGGCACTTGGGTTGTTTCCACATCTTTGCAATTGTGAATTGTGCTGCTATAAACATTAGAGTGCAGGTATCTTTTTTATAGAGTGATTTTGTTCTTTTGGGTAGATGCCCAGTAATAGGATTGCTAGATCAAATGGTAGATCGACTTGTATCACTTTAAGGTATCTCCATATTGCTTTCCACAGAGGCTGAACTAGTTCGCAGTCCCATGAAAAACATTTTTTAATTTTTTTTACTTAGAAACTTCCCCCTGAAAAAAAAATTTTAATGAGCAATCTTTTTTTTTTTTAGAGACAGTCTTGCTCTGTCACCCAGGGTGGAGTGCAGTGGTATGATCATGGCTCCCTGCAACCTCCAACTCCCAGCCTCAAGTGATCCTCTTGCCTCAGCTTTCCAAAGTGCCCTGGATTACAGGCATGAGCCACTACACACAGCCTTAATGAGCAATTTAATAGCAAAATGAGCAAAAGATTTGGGCAGGCCATAATGTCCAATAAATACACAAAAGATGCCAAACTGCACTAGCCATTTAAATGTACAAAGTTGGGGCTGGGCACAGTGGCTCACGCCTATAATCCTAGCACTCTGGGAGGCTGAAGCGGGCAGATTGCTCGAGGTCAGGAGTTCAAAACCAGCCTGAGCAAGAGCGAGACCCTGTCTCTAATATAAATAGAAAGAAATTATTTGGCCAACTAATATATATATAGAGAGAGAAAAAATTAGCCGGGGCCGGGCATGGTGGCTCAAGCCTGTAATCCTAGCTCTCTGGGAGGCCGAGGTGGGCGGATCTTTTGAGCTCAGGAGTTCGAGACCAGCCTGAGCAAGAGCGAGACCCCATCTCTACTATAAATAGAAAGAAATTAATTGGCCAACTAAAATATATATAGAAAAAAATCAGCTGGGCATGGTGGCACATGCCTGTAGTCCCAGCTACTTGGGAGGCTGAGGCAGCAGGATTGCTTGAGCCCAGGAGTTTGAGGTTGCTGTGAGCTAGGCTGACACCACGGCACTCACTCTAGCCTGGGCAATAAAGTGAAACTCTGTCTCAAAAAAAAAAAA
>VSMD01094334.1:0-65164 GCA_008750895.1 Mirza zaza
TGGAAGGTGGAGGGGGAGGGGGAGGGGAGGGTGGACGGTGGAGGGTGGAGGGTGGTGGGTGGAGGGGGGAGTGGGGAGGGGGGAGGGCGGACAGTGGAGGGGGGACGGTGGAGTGTGGAGGGGGGAGGGGGGAGGGGGGAGGGCGGCTCCTGGGCCGGCTCTGCTGGGGCCTCCAGGACTGAGCTGCAAGGGCCGGGGCGCCATATTTGGCAGGTGCTGTGTCCCACCGTGTCGTGCCCTGCACGACGGTGGCGCGGCCAGGTGCTCCAGGGTCGGGGCTGGCACAGCCGCCTCGTGTGCACCTGAGAAGCGTCCTCGCGAACACGTGCCCGCTGTTCTTGAGGGACTGGGCCGGGGTGGGCGCTCTGGACCTCGCTGCTGCGCTGGGACTGCCCTGGGACCTGGAAAAGCAGATATATTTGGAAAAACCACAGTGAAAAATGCGCTATCGGGAAAGACACGTCCCGGAAGATTCTGAGGTGGGTCTCAGAACCAAAAGGAAGGCCAGAGAGGAACCTTGGGCAGGAAGGAGGAAACTGAGGCAGGACAACGCCCCTGCCCGGCGACGGTTCCTTTCTCACGCTGCTACTGGCACCACAGCATGGGACACACGCCCTGCCACCCGCACTGCCAGCTGGGACTGGCAGTGCCGCCCTGGGCTCCAGACCCCGTGAGTCTCCGAGAGCCACCTGTTGCTCCGCGCCTTGCCTCACTCCTTCCAGTCGGATTCCCCACGGGCAGGGTGCCAGATGGCATACACGGTGCCTGGCTAAAGTTGAATTTCAAATAATCAAAAAAACAATTTAGTAGAAAAATGTTTTTCTGAAATTCAAATTGAACCGGGGGTCTTGTGTTTTTATTTGCTGTCTCTGGTCACGCACTCAGAGGGCCGGGCCCCGGCCGGGTGGTGGGTGCGAAGAAGCCTCTCCCCTTCCACTTCTTGCTGAGAGTGTCCATCTTGGGGGACTGGATTGGTCACACTGCTTGCAGAATACCCAAAAAGCTAATACCAACTGTAATTCCTCAGAGCCCTCCCCCTATTTTTAAAAAGTCACCGGCCTGATTGGTTTTCGAAGTTGCCTTCACAGAAAGAGGACCGCATAGGTCATTCCTGGTCTGCGCCCACTTTTCATAGCACAAAAGACAGGTCCTCGCCCCCTCCCCTCCTCCCCCTTCCGGTCATCTTGGATGCGGGGAATTTGAAGATCTTCTTACCAGTGAGCTCTCGCCACTCAGGAGCAGGTGAAGGAAGGAGCGGGTCTGGAATGGAAATAATCCGCAGGGTTGACTGTCTAGACAGGGCTCGCTCCTCTGGGCGGGAGGGGGCAGACAGAAGCTGAAACTCAAGCCGTCACGGCCAGTCCCTCCTGAGCCATCTGCAGAGGAGCCCTGGCTGTCTGGGCTCCAGCCAGAACTGGCCCCGGGCTGTTTCTTGCTCCTATTTCAAATGACTGGTGCTTCGACCAGAGGAAAAGCTCGAACATGTATTGGGAAAATTCAAGGAAAGAGGAAAGAAACAGAGGATGTTTCCTTCTCCTTCTTATCTTTTTGTCTGGGGGAAGGCGGTGAGAGAAAATTAAAAGTTTAGCTAGAAAACTGTGTCTGGAGATCAGTTTTAGAAAGAAAGGCATCTACTAATTGAAAACATCATTTTGGGGGCCCTTGAATCAAGGGAAACAGGTGCAGGTCTGTGGTTTTAGAAGGAATATTTCTTTTGGAAAAAAGTAGGAAAAGTGCCCCAGATAAGGTTCCTTCAAACCGACAGACCTTTACTTTTCAGCCCTTAATTACTTAGAGGCAATTGAGAAGATTAACTGAAAGTTAAAAGAAAAGCCAGCCCTCACCCTTCTAGGTAACACTCCAAATCTCTCTTTCTTCTTTCCAAGGCTGAAGAGAGGGCAACAGTTTACTGCAACTTTGATAACATTCCCTTCCAATACTGTTTAGTCCTGAGTAGATTCTCCCCTCTTGTCTTTTATTCTTAATCCCTGGGAGAAGCCTGGGCCTCCCTCCTCTTTTCGTACGAAAGAGCCGGTGTTTATCCTGTACTGTTTCAGTGGTGTGCTTTTCAGTATTTTATCTGGTTGTGAAGGGGCATACATTTCAAAGTCAAAAAAGTCTTGGAAGAAACAAGTAATATTTCTGTGCCTGCTGTGGTTTAGCTGCTTGGATATGTCATGTATCTCTGCATCCCCACGATAAAGCCATGTGAGTTTGTTTTCTTTTGGAAACCTCTTTGGATGGTTGGGGCAATGGAGGCTTAGAGAGAAGTCACACGCCCACGGTGGCACCACTAGAAAGTTGCAGAGCTGAACCTGAAAGCCAAGTCCATCTGGCCATCAAGCCCTGATTCCATCGTCACACCACCTGGCCTCCCTCCTTTGTAATGGTGAGGTGGCAAATCAAGCTAACAGCAATGAAACACCCTGAAGGACTTTTCTTCCAAATAACTCACAACTTCTTCCTGTCTTTGGAAAATAATCAGTAAGCTTATTTTGGTAAAATACACACCATTGCTATATTTTGCGGGGGTAGATTCTGAGCTTCATGATACTGATCAAGAAAGGTGGTCAATGGAGCTTATTTCTTTAAGAAATTTACATCACGTATTAGTTAGATATAGCTGTGTAACAAATCATCCAGAACTTAGTGTCTTGGAATGAGACTGATTATCTCACAATTTCAGTAGGTGTGGGATCTGGGCATGGCTTAGCTGTGTCCTCTGCTTCCGTGTCTTTCACAGGCTGCACTCAAAGTGTCCTCCAGGGCTGTCAGCATCAAAAGGCTGGATTGGGGAAGGATCTGATGGCTGGAAGGCACCCTCAGTCCCTTGCCCTGTGGGCCACTCCGACATGACTGCTTTCTTCAGCGAATGTGCAAAGGGAGAAGGCAACAGCAGTGTGTCAGCAAGATGGAAGCCTCAGTCTTCTAAAACCTAACCATGGAGGTGACATTCCATCACGTTGGCTGGACTCCCTTGGTTAGAAACAAGACACCAAGTCCAGCCCTGGTAGGAGGGATGACACAAAGGCACGAATACCAGGGGCAGAGATCACTGGAAACTGCGTCAGCAGCTGCCTGTCACACGTCAGAGAAGTGGAGATGTGGTCACACCAACAGGGAAGAAGCCAGCATTTACCGGGTGCTCCTCATGTGCCAGGCACTGGGTTACATCCCCACCATGTGTCGTCTCATGAACCTCCCTGAATGACTGTGACAAAGAGACTGGGACCCAACTCTGGTCCCTCCTACTCCAGAGACCTTCCCTCTACTCGATACAGACCCTCGATGTGAACCCACTGAGGTGCTGACTCCAAAAAATAAAGCCTCCATCGAGAGAGGAGTCTGAAAAATAAAGGGAAACTCACTGCTCATCAGAAAATTGTAAATGAACACAACCAGAAGTCATTTCTTACCCATTATCAGATTGGAAAAAAAAATTAAGTTGGTGAGAGTGTGGAGAATTCTCATGCACTGCTGAGAGACTGTAAATTTGTACTGCCACCTTGGAGGGAAATTTGGCAGGATCTATTAAAAATTTAAAAGGGCATAAAAATAAAAAATGTGCATAGCCTATGACCCAGAAATTACACTTCTGAGTATCTACTTTAGAGAAATGCTTGCACGTGTGCACGATGAGCGGTGTACAGGAATTTTCGTGGCAGTGTCGTTTCTAAGAGTGAGTAGTAAGCAGTAAAATTGGAAACAGTCTACATGTCTGTCAATTAAGAAATGGCTAAAGAAATCCATTGCAGCTCCAGGTGGCTCTCTGGGACATGTGCGCCATGGGGTGGCTCACCATTCCAGACCTCAGTCATGGGCATGTCCATCTCAGCATGATTCTTCCTGGTTCACCATGGTAGAGGAAGGAAAGAAGATGGAAAATAACACACCAGTTTTTAAATGCTTTCCCCAGAAGTGACACATGCCATTTTTATTCCTAGCCTGTTGGCTAGAACTAGTTACTATCACCATTTATTGGATGATCAAATTGTCCCAGACCTGGCCAGTGTGAGACCCTTACACTGAAGGGTAAAAAGAATGATGTGGTAGCTCACAGCAACCTCAAACTCCCGGGTTCAAGCGATCCTCCTGCCTCAGCCTCCCAGGTAGCTGGGACTACAGGCATGTGCCACCATGCCTGGCTATCCAAAACACTGTTGAATGAAAAAATCAAGTTGCAGAATTTGACCCTCAGCAAGGTATTATTTATGTAATGCTCAACAATGTTACATATTCTCTCCCCTCTCTCCCTCTCTCTCTAAATGCGTGGGGAACTGTCTGGAAGGGTGCATATGAAACTGATAAGACGAGATGAGGGGAGGATAAAAGACTAGAGTTGAAGGGTGGTCAGGAGAGACCTCACCTTTGTATGTAATGTTTTTAATATTTTTTGAAGAAAGATGTTAATTGTCTGACTTATATCAGCTGAACCTATCTCTTTTAAAAAGCTTTCCTGGAAGCCCCATCAAGCAATTTCCCTTATGTCATATTGGCCAGAACTGCACCCCAAGGCCACCCTCAGGTCTGGGAACTGGGGCTCTTTAGCTGCCACCACCACCTTTGCAACCAGATGCTTTGGTGGTCCCTTTACCTGCAGGAAAGATTTTGAGCGGGACCTCCTTCTTCATGTTGCTTACTTTATATTCAGAATCTTCAAGGCCGGGCACGGTGGCTCACGCCTGTGATCCTAGCACTATGGGAGGCCGAGGCGGGAGGATTGCCTGAGGTCAGGAGTTCGAGACCAGCCTCAGCAAGAGTGAGACTCCGTCTCTACTAAAAACAGAAAGCAATTAGCCAAAGAAATAAAAATAGAAAAAATTAGCTTGTGGCACATGCCTGTAGTCCCAGCTACTCAGGAGGTTGAGGCAAGAGGATCACTTGAGCCCAGGAGTTTGAGGTTGCTGTGAACTAGGCTGACTCTATGGCACTCTAGCCCAGCAATGGAGTGAGAATGTGTCTCAAAAAAAGGAAAAAAAAAATTACTAGTCTTCATAAATACATCTTATTGGTGGCTATGTGCAAAGGGGGCTAGAGGAGTAGGTTTTCTGATTTCTACCTTAAGGAGGAAGGACTCATAAGGCCAAAGATTCTACATACATGTCAAGGATGTTCAACAGTCTTGACAAGTCTACACAACAGCTTTAGTCACAGGCTTTACATGGTATCCACAAAAGTTCCAGCCTCTTCTCTTACTGTGCCAAGATGACTGAGCAACTCCAAACTCACACCCTCTCAAGTTCAAGTTAAGGGGAAAAGAGTAAGCGGAACCCCACCCTCCCAAAAAACCTTTTGAGATTCACTTTCATTGGACAGGCTGGGTCAAGTGCTCATCCCTGAACTAGTTGCAATGGCCAAAAAGCACGGCCTGCTTTGACGGACAAGGACGGGTCATGTGCTCCTCCCCCAAACAGAGATTTGCACCCAGAGCTCATGGCCCAAGAGAGGAAGGGAAGACCACAAAAAAGTATTTGGAAGGAGGGAATGGATTCTGATAAATGAACACATTGAAAGGAGTTCATGTCTTCCATTCTATATATAGAGTGATCATTTTGTCCATGTACTTCTAAAACTTCTTTTGAACATGTTCTTTTCTCAGCACAAGAAATATCACTGGTCAATGGGATTTATTTATTTATTTATATAGTATGAAGTCATGGGTTCCTATCTTATTCAATAGATTATAATAAGTTACTAACATCATTTATTTGGTGATCAAATTGTGCCAGCAAGAGCATCTTCATGCTAATTCTATATCCTTTAGATGTAGACCCATCTTTCTCTGAGCACTTCCGTATTTTCTAGTAAAAGATATTTCAGGTTTGTCTCATTCTGTTCCTCGTCCAGCCCTGGAGTAACTCCTCATCGAGGCTGGGATTTGATTTTACCCAGCTTATAAGCTAATAAGAGCCTGTTAGTATATCATGAATGTTGGCAGAATACACGAGACTTCTGAATCAGAGATAAAGGACTTTATTACTCACAACACAGGAGACAACACAAGCATCAGCGTAGTTCATTGGTTTACCTCCTCATAGTACAATGGGAGCAGTGTGACATGACTGGATGTCATGCTTGCAGTGTGTTTACACAACAGTCAAAGAACACTGAGCTTGGGGAACCCACCACTTTTATAGCATGCACTAAGCAAGCCTGATCTTTATCCCAAAAGGAGACATTGCTCATTCTGCAAAGTTGCTCACTACAAACACAACCCTGAGACAGGCCTGGGAAAGAGAAGTCAGATCCATTCTTGGCACACCCATCAAGAATGTGCGGGCCTATAGCAGTTTGCCTCTTCCAGGGACCATTTCTCCATGAACTCTTGATGCCTTTTAGTGGAGGATGGTATTTAGAAACCAAGATCTGCTTGCTAAGGTGCTTGTTGCTATTGAGCTGTGGTTGCTCCAGATTCTCTCTGTGGGCAGAGCTAGGGAACATATGTATACACACACACAGGCTCAGATCTATCTAATAATCTCTCTCTCTCTCTCTTCGTGACCTCGCACAGATTTCTTCAATCCAACACAACAGGCTCATTCGAGTAACACTTTTGTAACACTTCTTGGACGATGAGAAACCCAGAATATATTTACCATAATTTGCTTAGTGCTTCTGCAAGTAACCTATCTCTTATCACAGCCACTGCTACCCATCCTGCAATCATGTGAATGACCTGCTGACCCACTCGCCTTCTGACCTGACGTGCTGGGACGCATGTCCCTTCCTCCCATAAGGGAGCCCCTCCTCACCCGATGGTGGCCCCAACACCACGTGCTGGCCCACTGCAGCTGCCACTGCTGCGGAGACAGACTCTTTCCTCGCCCGCTCAGTCTCTGAACCCTCGTGCCAGTCTGTCACGAGCACCACCGCCCTGCATGGGTCCCCTTCTCACCCTGCCTGCTGAAACACCCTGGGCTGGGAACCCCTGCACAGCCACCACCCTTTGTAGACACCCTCCTCACCTGTCCCGCTCCCTCCTTCTGTAGACACCTCCGTGCACAGCCCACCTAACGGCTGTAAGACTGAATTAATCAGGAAGGGAAATGAAGGGGAAAGAACGTAAATGATCATTTTTAACGGCTGCAAACCACTGCATTATGGGGATACAATCCAGTTTGCATAGCCACCTTCCAGCTGTGTTAAGCAGAAGTTGTTTGGGTTTGTTTGTTTTTTAGATACTATTCCAGGAAACAAACTATGCACACAGATCTCTGTGCATCTCTGCATGCGCCTCGCTGATGATTTTATTAGGACAGATTCCTAGAAGGGGAACGGTTTCTCGGGGTCAGAGGGCCTGAATGCTTTGAAAGCTCCCTGTCTTTGTAGCACAGCGTCAGTGTTCCTCTTACAATCCACACACCCTTGAATAAATAAACAAGCGTGACTCTGCCCCAGAGGCCGCCGAGGACTTTCTACAGATGATACTTGTTTCGCCACTAAATGACATCACCGCCCTTTTACACCAAGATTGATGTGGGGAATTCTGTATAAATGCCCTGCATCAACAAGCCATTGTGTCACCAGGCCTCGCCAAGGTGGGCAGCCCCCTGGCGGGCGCTGGCAGGCCTGGGCGGGACGGGCGCCCGCGATTTATAAGATCCAAGCATGAAGTCTTCGGGAAAGTTGGTGAAGTGCTTTATAGGTCACCTGTATTTTTCCTACCATAGATGTTTTGACTCACGGGTTTCCTTTATGTCACTCTGTCCATAGTCTAGGTATTATTAAATTGGAATAAAGAGGTTACTGTAGCAGTAGCTCAGTGGCACCCGAGAGGGAGTTTGTGATTCTAAATGGGAAAGAAAGAAGCCCCAGGCGTGCGGAGTAGCCAGGACAAATACTGGCAGCCAAGTCTTCCTTGCACGAGGCCAGTGGCCTGGCGTTGTGCTCAGAGCTGGGGGTTGGGGGGGTTGTTTGTTCATTCAACAAACATTTACCAGTTACCCAGTCTATGCCAGCCACTATCTAGGTGCTGGGGACCCAAGGGAAAAGAGACATTGTCCCTGTTCTTAAGGAGCTCGCAGCCTAGAAGAGGAGAAACAAAGTGCACAGCATAACGTCTGCCGGAACTACAAATCCAGCCTGGGGAGGTTTCTGCAAAGGTCCTCAACAGGGCGCTTGACGTGGAAAAGTGCATCTGTTAGGTGGCTGAGGTGGGGCAAGTTTGTTACGGCAGAGAAAGCAGCTTGAGCAAAGGCACGTGGTTCGGTCAGTTCGCCAGCAAGGATTTGGCGTGTATGTTCCTCATGCCTAACACTGTTCCAGGGCCTGAGGGAGTGAATGTCATCCTCCAGATTGTGGCTGAGAGGATTGTGAGAACACTGTCTGCACGAAGGTATGAAAATGATTTTCTTCTGCTTCCAGGATAAGTTCCAGGTGTCTTTCCTAAGCACCCGAGGCTGATGAGTGCACATTCGCAGGTCACCCCAGCCAGCAGTGGCACGATCACCGCGACACACGCTCGCTGCCCCTGCGCGGGCGCGGGCTGGCCAGGATGCGGCTCCCCTGGGCCGGGCTCCAGGCTGTGTGTTCAGTCCCGGGGCTGCCCCGAGTGTCTCTCAGCCTTCTCGTATCGGGGATCCCCTAAAACGTGTCCTTCTCATGGCCGGAGGCGGCGGTCCAGGGAGTCAGCCGCAATCTCGGAAGCGCATGTACGGCCTTCGCGCCCCGCTGTCTGCCGCTGCTGCAGGTCAGAGCCAGCCACGTGGCTGTGCCCGGAGTCAAGGACAGGAAAGTGCGGTTTTAGGGTCGAGGGCAGGTGGGGTTGCACGGTGGGTCCTCTGCAATCTTTCCTGCCTCACCTCTCTCTTCTTTTCTCTGGCCCCTCTGCTATAGCCACACGTGTCCCCTGGACACGCCACGATCTTTCACACTCCACACTGAGCACATGCTAGTCCACAGGCCTGGAATGTTCTCCTGTCTCGTGCACCTGGTCAACCCCATCAAGGGGTTGCTGCCTGGTTCTCACGTGTGGGTACTCTCTCCCTCTTTCCTCCGCTCTCGCTCCGCTCCCGCTCTTGCCCTCGCTCTCGTTCCCAGCATGCATTGGCTTGGTCCTTTCAAGGCTGAGATCTGGTGCAGAGACAGGTGGCCCACTTCGGTCCGGAACTTTGACCGGTGCTCTGCAGTTACGAGGGCCACCCGCGATGCTCCTTCTAAAGTGGCTCCCCCGGCTTCTCTCTCGCCTTGCTCTTGGGGTTCTCTGTGTGGGGAGGGTGGTGATGGTGACGAAGGGCAGGACCCACCCGGGCATTCCTGGGTGCTGTGTGGTGACACCGTCACATAGTTCCCGATACACCCGTCCTCTCCTCAGGCCAGAGCAGTGCACTCAGGGTGGCTCGGCAGATTTGGGGCACGTTTCCTCCGTGCAGCGTTCCGCTCACCATCAGGACTGGGCCTTGCAGTGGGGCGCCCGAAGGCAGGAGGGACGAAGCAGCGTGACAGGGCGCGGACCTGCACAGCAGAAAGCTGTGCCAAGGAGCAGGCGTGTCATCTGTGAAGCAGACCCAGCTTTGGGGTAGAGGCTCAGGGTGAGCCTCCCATTTGCAGCGGCTCTAGGAGGTTACAGGGCTCCAGGGAACCAACCTGGGCCACTCGTGCAGCCCACTTAGTGCGAGTGTTGTCTTTAGGGGCCTCCAATTCCCTTTACAAAGAGCTTTTTAAAATTTCTTTAATGGAGCCTGGATACTGTTAACATTAATGTTGAACCTGCCAGGCAGTTCCAGCCATTACTGATAATAAAAAGAGAGATTCTGCAAACGTAACAGCCACCCTAGTGCCCTGACAGCGAACGTTTTTCTTCGTCTAAATTGTGGGTTGTTCTTGCAGTTGAACAGAGAGGGAAACTGAGGTTGGGAGAGGAACAGCAGTTCCCCAGGGGCGCACAGGCAGGGAGTGGCCAGGGTAGGGCTAGTTCCAGGTTGGCCCAGGGGCAGTGCTGTCTGTGTGTGGCAGTGCCATTGCCATGTAGAAGGTTGAGGGGTTCACTGAGGGTCCCCAGGGAAGCTGGGGGCTGAGGACTGAGGAAACCAGCTCTTGAAGGTGGAGGCTGGAAGGATTTGTTGTTTGCATAGCATGTTTTCATGCATGTTTTCAGCATGAAGGCTGAAAAGAGTGAATGGTGTCAGAGACATGGCTTGAAGATGGTGCCAGGGGCAGGTGCATGAGTCTGCAGTGGAAAAGGGGGATCCAGAGCCTCATGCGTTTGGCCCCCTCTATCCCCAGGCACCCCTTTTCTGTTGCAATTACAATGGACCCTGAGACTGCTCCGTGGGAAAAAAGGTATCCTTTGGAACACAGTTTGGAAACCAGTGAGCGGGAGGAGCTGGGCAGCCCTGGGCCCCTCCGCTGAAACATCAGTGGTTCGGGAAGCAGCGTCCACGCTGGGGAGGGATGAACTGGCCAGAGTTGCTCGTCTGTCTTGGCAGGAACGGAAAGCAGTGGAAGAACCAAGGCTGGCGACGCATGTTTAGGGAGGACAAAGCATTTGATTGTGTCAGGTACATTTGCTGCCGTTGGCCCAGCATCTACTCTCCATTTCTCTTGGCATCAGCACCCCAATTTTCATTTCAATGGAGCTGATGCTCCATTTCTCTTGGCATCAGCTGCCCCCCATGTAGCTCTTGTACTTCCAGGGGAAGCAGGCCCAAGTCCCAGCTGCAGGAGGAGGACCCTGCTTGGCCTAAGAGTGTGCTTGCAGCTCCACTCCCTGGCCTCAGTGATCGGCACGTATCCTGGGAGAGCAGTTGCTGGAAACTTCTGAGAAGGATGCTTTTCTGTTACTCTTGCACAGAAGCTCTTTGGGGGCAGCTTTCTCTTCCCTCTGGACTAGGACGCCTTTGCTGCTGCTGGCAGCCATCTTGTGGCCAAGAGGGGAGGTGGACGGGGGCGAAGGCAGAGGGAAGAAATGGAAGGAAACCAGGTTCTTGGAGACTCCACAGTTGCTCACTAAGGTTGCTGAAACCTATCAGTGTTCTGGACTTCGTTGTAGCAGCCAGTGAGCTCTCTTAACTCTTTAATTTTGTGTGACTTGGGCATGCATTGTTCCGAAGTGATTTAGATAGCTACTGCCTCCACCGTGTTCTCTTTTCAGGCCCTCTTGCAGATGCAGTCTCTGAGTTATACTCCTGCACTGGGCTCAGGTCACGGATCCCTGCATGACTGCCAAGGACCAGCCTCTCCTCCCCCTCCATTCCTCTCCCCCACCCTGGTCCATATATCAGACCAACCCAGCAACCGTGAGGACAGCAAAATCTCAAAAACTGGGGTAGGGGAGCACACCTTCCAATATTTTTCTTTTTAATAAAATGTCATCTTGATTTCCTTTCTTGAGACCTCTCTACCCGTTTCGGGTGAGGTCAGACATAAGACAGAAGGAAGCCTCAGGGGCTGTTAGAATTGAATGTTCAACTGAAATATTTAACTGAATATTCAACTGAAACAAGATGCCCTCTCTGGCCCTTCCCAACTCAGACGAGCTCAAGCTCTGTGAGAGCTGGTCCAATTATGCTGAAGGGGCTCCAAGAGCATCTGCTGTTTTCCAGGTACTTTCCAGCCACTCTCTTCTTTGCAGAAATGGAAACTGAGGCTCTGAGAGGCTATGTGGATAGCTCAAGGCTACGAATATAGGCAGAGTTAGGATTTGAACTTGGCTTTTTCGGATGCAAAGCTCCGTACATTCCATGAGAGCACGTGGTGTGCCCTTGCCTTGGGGGCATTTTATTCTGTAAAGATGGTTACCCTACTTTGGAAGAGGTCAGAAGCAGGGACACAACTGCCGCCCAGTGGGAATATTTTTTGGAGCTGTTTTTCCCCAGTTTTTTCTTTCCTTTTCATGAGCTTACTCAGTTCAGCCAAGAGTGCTTCAAGAGGCCAATTTCCAGCCTCTGCCCCTCCTAAAACCTGAAAGAACGTGAACCGGTGCCAGCGAACTTGCTGGACGATCTTGGAAGCAGCGGAGATCGGCTGGAGTTGGCCTGTCTCTAGCTCCCTGTGTACAAGCAGGGCATGTTTGTTGTTCCAGTGGCCGCAGAGCAGAACTCAGGAGGCGGGTGCAGGGCCCTCGGAGGCCAAGCATTCGGGGGGGATGGGGTGAGTGCACACTGCAAACCAGCTTCAAAAATACTTGCAGTTCAGGAGAAAAAACCCCAATCTGACTTCATATGTTCTCCTGATTAATATACAAACTCCCCTGAGGAAACCCTCTTTCCTTCAAGACCGTCTGGATTTTTATTGAGCGTTCACCGTGTTCCCTGGATGGAGTTTCGAGGAGAGTCGGCGACTGAGCTTGTGCTGGGCAGGAACTTAGAGGGGAGGGGAAGGAACGGGGCCGTGTAATAACACATCTGCACACGTTCTCCCTGCATCTGTGTCCCGTTCAATGTGCCCCCACTGAGGGCCTGGCCTGGACCACATGCTCACATGCAATTGAGCTATTGCTCCATCTAGAATGTGCTGCCTCCACCTTAAGACAGGCTATAGCTGGGCCTGTCCAACTTTGTGATTTGGAGGGTCATGATGGGCAGTTCACTTGGAACGTGATGGCATGTTCACTGGGAATCTCATGGTCAGAAGCTTCATAGCTATCAGGAAATAGTAGGCCTGGAGCTGTTTGTTGAAAGGTACATACTTCTTCTACATAGATAGCATGATCCTGCGCTAGAAGCCCAGGGCTCTACACTGTGATTTTCCTGTGGGGCCTTCCATAAACTCCTCATGGCATCTTTTCCCACTACAGGGAACTCTAATATCGTAGGGTCAGCTGAGTCATAGGCCCAAATGGCAGGGCTGCTTGGTCACAGTTGGGACCTGCTGCAGCACCCTTTCCTGCTCCGGGTCCCAGTCACACCTAGAGACGTGTAACTCATGCAGTAGACTGTGTTGGAGCACGGTGCTGCCTCCAGAACCCAAATCAGGCTTTGTGTTTCCTTCTCAGTGGTGGGTGGTGGCAGGTGCTTTAATTTGTCCTTTATTTTGGAAGAGATGCCCACTTACACAGTATACCCACTCCTGCATGCTCAGGACTAAAAATTTCTGCAATGTAAGGGTCACTGAATTTTTGTAAGGTTTTATTTCCCAACCTCTGGAGCTCATTATCTTTTGAAGGCCTCCCACATTCTTGCCACTCCTTGCCCATCCAGTTTAATACGATGTCATTGACATAGAGACATCTGCTGTGTCTGTCATTATTATATGTGATGTTCTGCAGAATGTCCGGATGGGGTTCAAATCCCTTTGGACTGTATTATGAAAAAGAGTGAGACAGTTAATACAGCCCTAGAGTAAGACTATGACTTCGCCCTGTTGACCGTTTCATGGGAATGCAAACTGCTTTTGGTCATCTTTCTTGGCAGGGAAAGAGAATTCATTTACCAGAGCTGGGCTGCGCACCACGTATCTGAGCTCTTGCAGAGGCGCCACACTGGACCAGCAAGCTACGACTGGTGAGCTTGTGGCAGTCCACTGTCGTCCTCCCGAATCCATCTGGTTTCCATAGGGACCAGCTGGGTGAATTAAATGGGGATATGGTGGGGACCACCACTGCTGCTCCTTTAGGTCTTTAAGGGTGGCACTGATCTCTGTCATTCTCCATGGGCTGAGATTTTGTTTTTGATTTGCCATCTTGGCTGAAGGGTGGGCGGGGGGGGGCAGTTTTAAAGGCTTCCACTTGGCTTTGTCTCCTGGGGTGGCTCCATCTGTCAGGGAACACCACTGTGGGGGTTCTCATAACCACAGCAAGTGTTCATTGCACACACGGTGGAGGCCCAGGGACGTGACCACTAGGTGTGCCCGCTGCGAGCCAGCCCTGGGCCAGGCCTTCGCGTGCTACCTGCCTCCCTCGGCCTCCACTCTTCCAGGAGACTGCTCTGGTGTCTGATAGTCCTGGAAATGTCTGGGTGTCTTACCTGACATTTTCCCTGGCTCTAGATCCCTTTGGGGATGACTGAGAAAATCGTTTCCGTGTAAGCTCGCTGTGGTGCTCCCAGGCCCTGCCGCATGGGGACTCCAACTCTCCTTCCGTGCACAGTTTCCAGGTCTGAAAACCGAGCAAGCCAGAGGACTTTTTATTGAAGTAACCTCCTTCAGTTTCTTGAACAATCTTCCCTGACTTCTTTTAACTGTGTACTTTGAGAACTATCCTTTTGGGGAAGGCCCCTCTGTTTTGCCCCGAGGGGCACCAGGGCACCATTCCCATAGATCTCTGTGGACCAGGCTCCTCGGTTCCTCTCCGTCTTGCCACTCACTACCATGCTGCCACTGACCTTGCTCCTGACCGTCAGGCACTATCGCCTGGACTCTTATTACTTATTCATCATGGAGCCTGTTTCTGTAACATCATCTCCTACCGACAGCCCTAACCCATGGGGAACAGTTGCCTGAACTTCAGCGATGCCTTTGTCCACCGGAAGACGGAGCATCCTCTGGACCCTCCTGCAGAACAGAGCGGGGAACACTCTTGGAGAACATTCCTACTCCTGCATGCTCGCATCTCTGAGTCCTGACTCCTTCTGCCATCACCTGTGACAGCAGCTCTGGCATTTCTCCTTCGCTTAGTGTCAGCCATTCTCAAAGCCATCAAGGGGCATGTTAAGTGTCATCTCCTGGGGTTTGTGCCAGGGTCTTAAATCCTGCATCATAAGAGAGTGTGCCCATGTTGATAAACTCTCCCTGCCTGCTTTGTCCAGCAGATGATCCTTCTCCTGCTCGTACGTGCTGGTGAAGTCCTGCAGTGCCTGCAGGGTGGAGTCCCTTGCTTCCCCTGGCGGGCCCAACACTTTCCCGGCTGGATTCTGTTTTGTCTTAACCCTACCTGCTGGTCTAGTGGCCGGAAGGCGCAGTGCGGGCACATTCTCAGGCACTGTGCTGTCCTGCAAGGCACAGCCTCTGCATCATCTTCAAGCAAGGGAGGAATTCCAGCCTTTAACAGGGAACAGTGGGCCACTTCTGCAGGCCCCAAAGTTTCAGGGGACTCTGGGGATTCATGATTTTCAACTGTATTGGCCCAGATGTCTCCATCCCAAGACTCAAAGTCCTATTCGTCCCCAGGTAGGACCCTGACCTTGGCCTAGCGTCTTGCTGGTGCTGAGAATTCCACGTCTTCTGAAGTTCTACTCCCCACATGACGTTCTGGGCCCAATCCTTACCTTCTTCTGAACTTTCCTGCAGGAAACGAGAGGCTCTTTGCATAATGCCCAAGGAGACCCTCTGGCTTTCACACTATGCCTTCAGTTGGGGATTAGCCATCTGTCTCAGCCCTTCATTGCCATTCTCCAAGGTACCAAACATCTCCAACCACAGCCACCTGTTCCATTGTTCTTATAGTTACTACTTCCCCAAACCTCTTGAAAGCCAAGACAGTGTACCCGCCAGTGCACTCCCTGCCCAGCGACCCATCCCACTTGACTGGTGAAGGTTGTAACCATTACACCGCAGCCTTCATGCCAGTGGCTGACCGTGCTCCACTTAACACAGTGAGGGGGTCCTGCCAGCTGGCCAGAGGTAATCCAACTCTAAAATCCCATTTTAGAGCCTACTTCTGCCCCATCTATCTTAAGCTGGATTTCCCAGGGAAGAGACTGTGAGACAGATTTGCAAACGCGTCGCTGACTGGGGCGTGTTCTCAGGGACAGCACCTATACAGGGAGGGGAGGCAAGATCGGGCAGATGGAAGGTGGAACCATGGTGCAGTTGCAGCCAACGGTTCAGCTGAGCCCTCTGGAGCTCTGAAGCTCAGATGGCTCTTCGGGGAGGTCCCGGAACGTAGCAAGAAGGCCAGGCCTTTGTGTGCCTGCACCAACCAGCCATTTGATGTGGGCTTCTCTTGTGGGGGTGCGGGGTATAGTCATGGGTGAGGCAGCTTCCTTTAGCTGAGGGAGATAAAAAAACAAGTTATTCTGCC
The DNA here is from genome assembly GCA_008750895.1 of Mirza zaza. Classification (NCBI taxonomy): domain Eukaryota; kingdom Metazoa; phylum Chordata; class Mammalia; order Primates; family Cheirogaleidae; genus Mirza; species Mirza zaza. Next base: position 15,899 of record VSMD01094334.1, read on the forward strand.
TCTTGTTAAAATAAAAATGATAATAAAGACATTATTCAAGACTATTGCAAGAGGGGAGAGAGATCAAGTTCAACTCTGAATACAGCAAGGACAAGTGGGGATTTACAGGCAATGAGCAGGAGAAAGGGTGGATCAGTGGATGGAAAATTACTAAGAGGAGACATTAGGGGTCAGGAGATTCTTGCCAAATTGGTCCCCCGGGCTTCTTGCTAATGGCAGGTGAAGGAGTTACACACATCAAAGGTGGGGGATAAGGAACTTGATCAGATATTGAGGGTGAGCAGATGTCAAGAAAGAAGGGATTTCTTGCTGAACTGACTTAGCTAAGATGGGACTCAGAAGACTTGCAAAGATGGACCCAGAAGCCCAAAGTGGAGATCTGGTCAAGAAGAGGGCTCAGAAGAGCCCACATAAAGTCTGGTCAAGGAGAGTCTTTGCCAAGAACAACTCCCAGGATGTATCTCAGCTGTGAGCCATGAGCAGGTGTGGGGTGTGGTTCTGTGGTCTTACAGGGGGCATCGGATCTACCAAGCTCTGATGTTAAGGTTCTCTTTGCCTGCTGACTGGCTGTGTGCTGGTGGTCATTTTCTGGCCTTCATATTTCCCTAAGGAACACATCTGTCTTTGTTAGCCCTGTGCTTAGTCTGCTAAGCAGAGGACTATTAGGCTGAAGAAGAAGAAATGGGGTGATTGGAATGATGGGAGCCAGGCTGGGACCTGGGTACTTAAGCCAACATTCTTTTACACTAGTTGGGTTGTGCAAGTTGATGAGTAAATTGAGTCGATTGGTCTCTGAGCCTCTCCTCTGGCAGAGATCATTGACATTCCCGGACAGGTGCCAGCTGAGAGTGTATCTGACCCATTGTCTCATGCAAAGAGCCGGAGGGGACAAGCGTGTCTGGGAGAGGGCTAAGGGTCAGGTAGAGGTCCGAGTGGCTCCAAAAGGGCCATTAAAGCAAACATAGCCTAAGTTTTCCCAGGGCTCTCCAGGTTTGTGGTGCACAGACTTCTACTATAACTCACACAATGTAGGGCAATGGGCTCCTCAATGTCTTCCTAGTTACTTCTGGGTGTCTCGTGTGAACCCATCCATTTCGATGATTCTCTGGGCCCCTTAATAATGTCTGCTGCCAAAACACTCCTGAGGGCAGTGCACTACCAATGTCGATGCCACTGGCGACCTCCATGGGATCAAGGTGCTTGGAGGAGGGGGCGAAACCCTGATTGGCCCCCAGCTGCAACCTTCAAAGGGCCGGTTCAGCAGTGCTCCTCGGCTCACTCTGTGTTGGAGCCAGGGTGAGCTCCAGGCAGAGCAGGGGGGATGCCTTCTGGAAAAAACCAGCTTTCTCAGTGTTCTGAGAGATCCGCAGGGAGCCAAGCTCTCTTTCTCTCACACCAACACGGTGAGGACACAGCAACCTCACCTGCTGCTGACAGCGTCTCCCAGACACCAGGAGAGCCAGCTCTGGATGAAGGTGACACTGTGGACAGTGGGTGGAAAGAGAGAAAGGCCCCAAGTCCTTTATGACATTTTTGAGACACCAGAGTAATTAAGTTTGAAGTGTCTCCTGTCCTCCACAAAATTTATGCTTACATGAACGGATCAATTGACTACCTTAAGCCAATTTGAACAGGGTTTTCTTTTAGTTGCTAGCTGAAGCATTTTGACCCTATGTAGCTCTCTTTAGCTTCTGTCTTTAGCTCTTCTCTTGAAAGGACTCAGATGCAAATCACGAGACTTGGTTCTTGGCTATTTGCAAACATCTCTTCTCCCTTCTGGCCCAAAGCCCCCTCCAATCCATCCCGGCTGGCCACTTCTGCACACTCAGCCTCAGCTCAATCTTAGTTTAGGGTTCCAGCAGGGTCCCCCTCAATAAGAACCTGGGGCAGTGACTGAGAGGCAGAGCGTAGCACCAATGGCTAGCGAGTCCGAGGGAGGCAGGGAAGATGGGAACTTAGAATGAAATGCAGAGCCTCAGTTCTAGAATCGGGTTTCGAATCCCAGCTGCACCACTGTAAGACCAGAGGTGGCCAAGTCATTTACTTCTCCACGCCCTCGTTTTAAATTGGGTTTAATAATAACATCTATCACGAAGTTTTTTGAGGATTAAGTGAGATAATGTGTACAATAGGGTGCTTAAACAGGGCTGGATTACAATAAGTGCTTAACAAATGTTACCCATTGCTGGCTGTCGCAGCGGGTAAGCTGGTGTGATCTGCGTGGGAAGCAACAGAGCAGGTGTCTAGCTCCTGCCCTGGGAGGTGAGCCAGGCTAGCTACCTGGGCTGGGAGGGCTTAAAGAGCCAGAGAAGGACTGGAGACTGGGCTGCTCCTTGGTGAAATCCTTGCTGGCTCCCACTTGCTTTTCCATTGGATCCAAACAACTCAGTGGTGATGGTGGGTGGGGCAGGAGGAGGGTAAGTCACTGTTGTCATTTCTCAGCATCCTCCCCGCCTTCTTCTGCACCAGGAATTCTTCTGGATTTGAGCGATCCAGAGGCATCAGAAGGTGGCTTGCCACAGCCTTAAACTTCTTTTCATCTTGCTTGGCTCCTGTCACATCTTTATTGGGTTTATAAATGCTTTCATCCTCTTTCTTTTAAAAATCACTGTTTATTTGTAGAGCCACTAGTTTTAAAACTTGTGCAATGTCTTAAATGTCATTTTTGCGCCGGCCTGCTCATAATGCATGAGCTAGTGCCTCTTACATAACAACTCTTACATGCAGCTCGGAGGCCTTTGAAAATAATGATTCCCAGCAAGTGTGTAGCATGGGCAATCGTTACATAAAATGGAAATGTACAACTCCCATCATCAATTTGATCTAGTCTTTTAGAGTTGAGGAGATAGGGGCTTTGCCAACAGATCTGGTTAATTCAACTAGTCCAGATTGGGTCTACCAAGGGTCTCAAGGTTACCTCATACAGCCAAACTTACTGCCCAGGGTAGTAAAATAACCAGCCAGATTCAGTCTTCAAATGGGTCATCTCTCTCAAACAACTGGTTTTTGTTTATTTTCTCTTTCCACTGTATTGGCCAATGGAATTGAATTAATTGGCCTGTTGTTTTGGCACCAGGTACAGTCAAATCATTGGCCAATTTAGTGGGGGAGAAACATCTGTCAAGCCTGTTGTTCTGCTAGCTGATCTGAATCCCTGTGGAGACACAATGTAGTTAAGACCTGATGAGAAACTAGGACCAGCGAGCATGGTGCCTGGGTGCACCGTTGCCCGTTCACATGGCTGTGCTGTGTTTGTGACCCAACAGTCCTCAGGCAAGGGGCCTCGATTTGCTGACATATTCTGGATGACTGGTCGCTTGTCTGTTTGCAGTCAAGGCATTTTTGAGGAGTGTTAAGAGCTCTAGAGTCAGAGGGACATTGGTTTGCATCTTGGCTTGGCCACTAATTATTTGTGTGACCTTTGGAATTTACATTCCCTTTCTGAGCCTTCGTTGCCTCATCTGTAAAATGGGAATGATTCCAATGCTACCTATCTCATGTCATTGCTGCACAGTGTGGGGACTAACCATCCCTGTCTGCCCAGGATTGAAGGAGTTCCTGGGATGTGGGACTTTAGGTTTTAAAACTGGGACAGTCTCAGGAAAACAGGGATGAATTGGTCACCTGGTTGTGAGGATTAAACAAGACAGGGCCAGCGGAGTATTTAGGACATGTGGAAAACATTCCATAAGTTACTGCCTAACTTTTGACCAAGTACCTGTTGACTGGAGCTAGTAAAAAATGGGAGGCCTCTTCCTCCAAGACAGAACAAGATCTGCACGGCACCAGATAGGCCACTCTCTTGTCTCAGATGAGGCACTTGTCACCCACGCTCTTCATCTGTGTCAGATGAGTTTGACAGGCTTCTTGAGGTTCAAGAACAGTCAGTCTAAGAAGGGCTCAGCTTTTCATTATAATCTAGAACTCATCAGTTTCCAAGCCAGAAAGCTTTACATTCTGTGCCCTGCTCTGTCACCAACTAGTTACGTGGCTGGGACAGTAGCACTTTGCTTCCACGAGACTGAATTTCCTCAAAGAGAGAGAATGATGTCATTGCCTCATGAGCCTCGAAGGAAATCATGCATGGAGAAGGGCTTTCTGGGCTTCGAGACACCCTTCAGATGGCAAGTGTTTTACTAAGGGCCTAATTCAGCAGATTTGCTTAGCCCCAGGGAAGAATGACAGACTTCCACCGTCCTTGGACTTTCAGCCCCAAATCCAACTGCTTGTGGCCCTGCTGCTGGGTGTCCCCAGAGCACCAGGCCCTGCTACCCGATGTTCAAGCCAGATCTGCCCTCAAGGCGCTCAGAGTCTATAAGCAGATAAGTTCAATATCGTGTTGAGATAAGAGAGGACCTTGGTCTGGTGCAAGAGAGCGGCAGAGAGCCAGCACGGACATCAGAGAAAGGCTGGGTGAACGCGGAGCTGAGGGGTGGAGGGAGCGGGTTCCAGGCAGAGAGCAGAGCTCGGGCAGCGGTGGAGGTGGTTCTCCAAGCAGAGAGTGTGCAGGGAATGCTCAGGGTCCCTGCACCATGAGACAACATTTTGTAGTAAGAGCCCAATAGGAGGTGGCATGTGTGGGGACCTGGGCGTGAAAGGCCTCATTGGCAGTGTTAGTCTGTACTCTTAATTGTGACAGGCAACCAAATTAAGTTGAGCAAAAGAGGGGATTTGTTGAAAGATCCTGGGGTAACTCAGAGAACTGAACACAGAGGTGCAGAAAGGCCAGACCAGACAGTGCCTGGTCCTTTCTCCTGCTCTCTCCCATCCTGGTGTCACCCGTTCCTACCACAGGCAGCCAACATGGCCAGGAACATGGTCATCAGGGCCCCGAGTCACATCTTTCCCAGTTCATCCCCCAAATCAAGAATCCTCCCTCCTGGTTCTAGTAGGAAAATCCAGGGAGAGGTGTGCAATTGTGCTTGGGGTGTGTGCCAATCTCTGGATCAGTCCCTGCAACCAACCAACAGGGGGGACATTAGGACCAGCTCTGCGGTCACCTGCCCACCCTCATGTTAACTCCCAGATGGAAATGGGAGAAAGAGATATTGGGTATGCGATGGTAATAAACACAGTTGATCCTCATTATTTGCAGATTTCTTATTCATGAATTTACTTACTTGCTAAAATTTATTTGTAACCCCCAAATTAATACTCAGTGCTTTTGTGGTCTTTCACCGACATGCAGAGAGCAGTGAGAAATTCGAGTTGCTTGACACATTGAGTCCCACACGTTCCTGGCTGAAGCCAAACAAGGCCATACTCTGACTTCCTGTCCCAGCTTTCACACTGTAACCAAGTGTCCTTAATGCCAACCTCCCCCACTTTCTTTTTTTTTTTTTTTTTGCATTGTGAGCCTTTTATTGATAATTTAAAATATTTAAAGTGCCCTGTATAAAACGTGCCCTCCACCAAACATAGTGCTGAAGTGCTGTCTAGTTTTCCTGAGCACAAGATGGATATGATATGTGCTTTATGGAGAAAATATGTGCATCGGAAAAGCCTCATTATGACAGGCATGAGTTGTAGTTCTGTTGGCCATATTGAGTTCAATGCTAATGAATTAGCAATAGGTATTAAATACATATTAAAATTAAACAGGAAGACATACAACAAGGTTACGTACTGATCTGTGGATGAGAACATTGTGAGCAGAGGCATGCAGGAGCCTATGGTTCAGGATTCAAGCAGTATTTGCGATGCTTTCATAGAACATGATTATGGTGAATAACAAGAATGGACTGTGCCATGCAAAGGGAGTTTAGATTTTATCCTGGAAGCAATGGGGAGCCACTGAAGGGTTTTGAACAGGAGGGAGGTGGGTATATTTGTGTTTGAGAAAGTCCCTCTGGCTACTGGGCGGAGGCTGGATGGGAGGAGACTGAGGGCTGGAAGAAGAGGAGGTGGCCCTAGAATCCTAGTGAGAGATAAGGAGGCCCCACCTGGTGAGGATCCTGGGGATGCATTTGAGAGAGAGATTTGATGGGCAAAACTGGCCAGAATGGGGGCTCACTGGATGGTGGGGGCAGGGAAGGAGGACCCCAAACATCCCAGGGCTTTAAAAACGTCTACGTCTGACTTTTTTCTTTCACTAAAGGAATGTCTCCTTGGTCTGTGCCGTGTGTTTCCTTCTGTGAGAGGCGGTGGGGACCCTGGCCTGGTGGGGGAGCCGAGCAGCTGGGAGCGCTGGCGGGTGGGGACAGGCACACGCTCTCCCAGCGCACTCCCTGTAAACTGCACGCAGGACCAGCTGTGTTTTCTCTGCGTCCTTACATCATCACCAGCCATAAAATCCTGACCGGGGGGAATTGTGCTGACGGTCTGGGCTGTGATGTATGAGACAAAGGCGTCCGGGGGCCGGTGTCAGGGCTCGCTCGGCTACGACGGCTGCCGGTTGGGAGGGGAGCCCGGCGGACCCGGCACACATTGCATTTGACGATCGTCTACGGTTGCTCTCCAGGTCAATAATTTCCTGGCTTTAAGCAGACTCTGGCTGTTTAGTTCAACTCTGGCCTTTTCACGCAGCTGGCAGCCGGGCGAGGTGCTGCAGCCGGGTGGAACCGCCCCACCCCAGGCCTCGCGCTGGGCTCCCGGTTGCAGACGCCTTCCTTTCCTTGGCCTGGGACTGCTGCTTGGACACCTCCTCCGGCTCTGTGGTCTGCTCCTGGCCTCTGCGTGACCCACTGGAAGCTCTCACCTAAAGCCGAGTGGGGTCTTGTCCCGTGTGTCCACACCTTGGAGCCTTCTGTTCAGAATAAAGAGCTCTCTGCCGGGTGCTAGGAACCCAGTCCGGCCCCATCACGCACGGCGCTGGTGGGGCCCTGCTCTGCCGCGGGCAGAATCCACACCCTTGTGTTGGGGGGAAAGCTTCATCTGTGAAATCCATTGAACTGGACCCCGCCAGGCACGTGTCTAGGAGATATAAACATAAAAAGAAAACCGTGTTATTTGTCTTATGTGGATAACGACTCACAGTTTGGAGTGTTTGCCATGCACCAGGCACTGTGCTAAGTGCTCCTGCTTGAGCCACCTACTTCAGCCCCCACTTCACTAGGCAGCTTCTACTGCAGGCACAGAGAGGTCAAGGAAGGTGTCCTAAGTCCTGCTGCTTCTGCGTCACCCAAGCAGGATCTGAATCCAGACTGGCCAGTCTCGGGCTTGTGCTCGCTGCTGCTCCCTTAGCTACCCTGATGTTGCTGCAGAGGAAACTTCTCCAAGGCTGCGCTCTCCCATTGCGCATGGCCGGCCAGCGCCAGGGTGCAAGGAATCCAGATCCTGGTGCCCAGCAAGGCCCCAGGGCTGTGCCCGTCACACGCTGGGAGCTGAGGATGCTTCAGCTGTCAGATTTTAGGAACTCACCTGGAATGCGCCATCTCCATACTTTTTGTATTATTTTATTATGGGCATTTTTCTTTACGTGAGTAGTACGTGACTCCATTCTCATTATAAATCTTTCAAGCACATTCCAAGAAGACTACAGAAGTCCCTCCTCATCTCTCTCGCCCTCATCACCTCCCCAGCGGCGGTCACTAGCGACAGCTGGCCGTCCCTCCCCCAGCCCACCCATGCGCCTGCCGACACGTGAGCGTATGTACCCGCACGCCTTTGCTCCCCTTCCTTTTCCATCAACAGGATTATTTTATCTGTATTATTTTGCAACTTGATTTTTTTTCCCCCACTCAACATGTCTTAGAGGTCTCTCCACACAGGAGAGAGTCCCTGTCACCCTCCCTCATTCATTGTGACAGTGACATAGTATTCCGTATCATGGCTTCGCCGTGATTTATTCAACCCACTCGACTGGGCACTTTCTCAGCAACACAGACCGTTTGAGACAGTAAATTACCCATGGTTACTGAGTGGTAACAAAATAAATAATAAAGTCTAAATGGGAGAAGGTTGTCAAGGGCGGGGTGTTAATTAGGTTACAGGAAAAGAGGAGAGGGGCTGGGCTGTCCCCCTGGCTCTAACCCAGAGCGCCCCCTGCCGCAGGTGTGCGCCATTCCGTGTGTCGGTCGCCTGCTCGTCACCCCTCCGCCGTTGACTCTACTCTTCCCTGATTTAGCGTTTCCATCCGGGCCCTTCAAGCCCCCTGACCACAGATCCCCACTGTCTCTCTGCCGGCCACCCTGGGGAGGTTCAGGTACAGGCTGCCTCAGTTCCTGGACGCTCTTGGCCCCGAGGACAAGAGCCGGTTAAACCCTGTTGTCGAGAAGGTGCCAGAGAGCCAGTCTGCAGCGGCTCAGATTCCACCAGGGCATCGGACCCCTTTGACTTTCGAAACCCAAACACCCATTTTTGTTGAGACTCTGACGAGCCCTTGGAACCGCCGAGGCCGGCTTGCTCCGCACACGTCTGAAACACGCCAGGCAGGTGTTTCCAAAGAACTCGCGCTACAGGAAAATACATCCTGATGTAATCTGACTAATTTGGCTTTTGCCTTGCTTTCAGGAGAACTGGCTATTTGTAATGGAAACAGCTCCGGGGCCACTTCAGACGGGGCTTTGTAATGCGAGCTGGTAAAACCCTGCAGGTGCTACGGGCCCTGTTTTCATTTTAAGTCTCACGTTTGTTTACTTTAATGTGTTTCTCTGGGAGGCGGAAAAAAAAAGTGACCTGGGAGGGGTTTAACAAGTCATTTTTCATTTCAAAAAAAAAGAAATGGCTTTGTATTAAGAAAATTAGCGGCAAGCGGCCTGCGGGAGCCCCGCCGCGACAGGAAGCGCACGTGGCCTGGGAGGATATGTTTCCTGAGACCAATTCCCCGAAGACGCGTGTTCAGGATCTGACATACCTGCGGCCCTTGGCAGGGGCATCAATTAGAGTGGGAAGCAGTGTTTTCCTTGCTAATTCTTAGCTACCGAGCAGGGGTTACTGAAAGCTCCCTTTCCCCCCCTCAGAGTTAGGCAGTTTTGAAAAATTGTAAAATTATGAATTCAACTTTGTTTCCAATCAAGGGACGGGGAGGAAATGGTTTGGAGGGTGCAAAGCCCGTGCGGGGTGGGGACAGCCACGCCTGCCCCTCTGTGTTCCCAGAGCACTGGCTGCTGGCCCTCGGGGGGAGGGTCCCCAGCCAGGAGGTAGGCAGGTGACAGTGGGGCGGGGGTGGCTGATGCGGTGGGGGAGGGGATCCAGTTAGAAGGGAAGGGAGGGAAACAAGATGGGTCCTGTCTGTCTCCCAGTGTTTATTTCACGCAGGTTGAGGGTGGTGGGCAGCTGTCGCTGGCATAGAAAATGTGATGTGTTTGTCACCTTGGGCTCTTCTGCGCCCCCGAGATTGGGTTCGATTAGACCCAAGTCCCAATTCCCTGCCTGAGATGTGAAAGTCTAGCAGGGGTGGGGAAGCTGTGGCCTTCCGGATCCTTGAGCGTGGCCTTTTGAGTGAAGCCACATTTTACAGAACAAATCCCTTTAATGACCTCTAGGCCTTGCTCCACCCCACGCCAGTTCCTAGGTGGACGTTGTCACGTGTCCCTCTTCCCCCGGGTTCTCGTGTTTGCGGGAGCTGCCTCGGGCCTGGCTCATGTCCGTCTGTGCTGGACGCTCGGCCCCGTCCCCGGTTTCCACGCGGAAATCTGCCCCCAAACACGTGCTGAGTGCAGGGTGGTTGTTGATGACTGGGGAGGCACGGAAGGCGGTGGCGTTACAAGACACTTGCCTTCCACCGTCTCTCGCGTCTGTGGGGACTTCTCTTTCCTTCCCCTGCCTTCTTCCCTCACTGAAGTTTCTCCTTTTCTCCTCCTCTGAGAGAGTCCCATGCCCGCACGTGCAGGTTCCCCTGGGGACTCACTGCCCCCACCATGCATTTCCCTTCGTAAGGAGGATTCTGGTGAGCTAAACGTTCAACTAATACATAACTGCGCCCACATGTGCCTCCCAGAGCACTGAAACACACAGCGGCGCTGCATAGACCCACGGTGTCATACGTGGTCACAGCCAAGTCACATGGGAAAAGGCCTTGGGGACCAGCTAGCTTAACCCTTCATTTCACAGTTTGGGAAACAGATGCCCAGAGAGGGAAAGGGACCCGCCCAGGTCACCATGGAGTCGTGGTAGGATTGGGCTAAGAGCAACACCCCCCCCCCCCCACTGACTCCTGCCCCAGTGCTCTCTGCGCCAGGCCGAGTGCCCACGCGTCCTCCCCGTTTCTTTACAGGCTGCGTTCGGGAAGGGCACAAGCGCCATGCAGGCAGTCTGCGCTGCGTCCCCCTGGCTCTCCCTGCCTCCTCGCAAATTCCTCCCTTCCCGCCCTTTCCCACGGCCTCGGCGGAGTGGGGGTCGGGAGTGGAGAGAGTGACATAGTCTGATCTGGACCCATTGTAGCTGGTTTCTCGGATAAAATCAAGATAAAGCTAAAGGGTGTCTTTGAAAATGATACGCTCAATATTTGGGAGGGTTATGTGGGACACACCTCTTACGCACTGCTGGTGGGAATTGGTGCACTTTTGCACAAAAGTAATTTGGCAATATGTACCCTGAATTTTAATAATATTCCTATGCTGTGTTTTGCTAAACTTTTAAACTGATGTTTAATACGATGCGGTTACATGCATGAACCCTAAGTGAAGAGCTTGGGGAAATTTTACAAAGTGCACATACCTATGCACACATCATCCAGATCAAGATGTAGAGTATCTCAGCACCCCAAAAGCCTCTTTTGTCCTCTCTTCTGATCATTACCCCCCAAAAGTAACCAATACCCTGACTTGTATCACTATAGATTGATTTTGCCTGATTTTGAATGCCGTAAGAATGGATCATAGAGCATGTACTCATTCGTATCTGACTTTTTCCATTCAACATTGTATCTGTGAGACTTACCCATCGTTTTACATGTGTTTGTTCTTTTTCATTGCTGGAGAGTATTCCTTTATATAAATGAATGCAATACTATGTATCTATTCTACTATTGAGAACTTTTGAATGGTTTCTATTTCTTAAGACTAATGCTGCTCTGATATTTTTGGTTATGGGATTTGGTACACGTGTGTGTGTGTGTGTGTGTGTGTGTGTGTGTGTGTGTGTGTGTGTATGCATTTCTGAAAGGATACATTTGGACTAAAATTTTTGAGTCATAAAATGGATATGTTGGGATTTAATAGATACTAACAATAGTTTTTCAAAGCAATTGTATCCATTTACACTCTCACAGAAGTATATGAAAGTTCCAGTGGCTCTATATCCTTGCGAAACTTGGTGTGGATTTAAAAAAATTAAGACATCTCACTGTAGGTGGCGATACCTCATTGTGGCTTTAATTAGCATCCATGAATACCTAATTGGCCATTTGGGTATGCCCTCTTATGAAGTACCTGTTCAAATTTTTGCCTGTTTTGAGGTATGCCTGTTTTTTTCTTATTGATGTGTAGGATTTCATTATATGTTCACTGTGCAGGTTCTTTGTAAGATACATGTATTGCAAAATCTTCCCCCATTATGCTTGCCTTTTCACCCTCTTACTGGTGTCTCGATTTATTAATTTTTTAATTTATGTTTGGTGTTGTTTGTGTTTTAAGAAATCTTTGTCTATCCGTGGTCATAAATATACTGCTACATTTTTTCTTCATGAGTTTGTTGTTTTACTTTTGACATGTAAATCTATCATTCACCTGAAGTAGAATTTTGAGTATGGCGTGAAGTAAGAGTCAACCATGTTTTCTGTAAGGCTGCACGAATGCTCTAGCACCATCTACTGCTAAGACTGTTCTTTCCCCCTCTACTGCTCTGCAGAGGTGGCTTTGCCATAAATCAGGTGGCTAGGTAGGTTTGGGTCTGATCAAGTTTGCTATTCATTTCATTTAAATCTTATATCCTTATGAATCTGTGTATCTGCTGGGGCTATCAGTTGCCAAGAGATATGTTTCAAAATCTTCGGCTATGATTATAGAATTCGTCATTTCTCCTTTGAGTTCTTACAGTGTTTGAGGCCACATTATTAAGCTCATTTGAATTTAGAATTCTTATGTAATCCTATTGAATTGACCCCTCTGTAATTTGAATTGTTATTCTTTATGTCTAATAATACTTCTGGTCATCATGTCAATTTGATCTGATATCAGCAGAGCTATACTTGCTTTTAAAAGTATCTATCTACATACTTACCTATCTCTGTTTATTTTTTAGTATTTTTATAGATATGTTTTCCCATCCTTTTACTTTCAACCTTCCTAGGTCTTTATGTTTGTATCTTTTGTAAGCAACATACATTTTAAAAAATTCAGATTAATACTTTTTCTATTTTAATTGGGATATTTGGTTCACCTCTGGTTTTTGACCCTTATAAATAAAATTTTAATAAGTATTTTTGTATAAGACTTTTCATGGGTATATGATTTTTAGTTGTGTAAATATCTAGGAGTGTAATTTTTGGCTCATAGAGTTGGTGTATTATTTTATTGTTTTTATTCAATGTTATTGAGGTATAACTTATATACAATAAAATAAAGAGATTTAAAGTGTGCAGTTTGATAAATTTCAACAAATGTATACACTCATGTAACCAATACCACAAATGAAGATACAGAATGTTTCTATTACTCTAAAGAGTTTCCTTCTTCACTTCCCCTGATACACTGACCTGATTTATATCACCATAGTTTCGTTTTACACAGAATCGGACAATAAACACTCTTATATCTTGCTTATTTCATGCAATGTGATGCTTTTGAGACTCATTCATCCTGTTGTATGTATCAGTAGTTCATTCTTTTTTAAAAAGGCTTATGAGTAGTATTCTACTGTATGAATATACCACAACTTATGTATGGACGTTTGAGTTACTTCCAATGGTTGTCTTACATGAATAGAACTGTTATAAACACTTTTGTGCAAGATTTTTTGGTGGCCATTAGTCCTCATTTCTCTTGGATAAATAGTTAGGAGTGGAATCTAGGCCATAGGGCAGGTGTGTATTTATAATAAGCTGCAAGCTGGTTTCCAAAGTGGTTGTACAACTGCGTAATCCCACCAGATTTTCAGTGCTCTGCCTTCCTTGCTGCTGCGCGGTGTTGCCATGGCATCCCGTTGTGGTTTTAATCTGTGTGTCCCTGATGAGCAATGATGTTGAGCACATTTCTCATGCCTATTGTCCATTTGTATGTCCATTTTCAAACTTATGGCACATTTAAAAAAAATTGGATGGTTTGCGTTTTTCTTATTGATTTGTAGGCGTTCTTTTATGTATTCTGGATGTAAGTCTTTTGTCTGATATATGTATTGTGAATAATTCCTCCCAATCTATAGCTTGCCTTCCATCTCCCTAATGTGTTTGTAAACATCAGTGAATAGTTCTTTGGAGAAAAGAACCCCCTGAGTGCCCAATAGTGTTATGCAAGACATGGGAAAAATGCTTATGACATGTTGTCGAGTTTAATAAGGAGGTTACAAAATTGTACTTGCAGTTATGCCTCCAACTATTTTAAAGATATGCATTAAAATAAAACTTGAGGGAAATACATAAAACATGGCTTTGGCTGACCCTGGGGTAGAGAGGTCATGCTTTCCTGCTACTTTTTGATAATTGTGGTAAAATACTCCTAATATAAAATTTACTGTTTTCACCATTTTAAAGTGTGCAATTGAGCGGCATTAAGTACACCTGCCATATTGTGCAGTGATCACCGCTATCTAATTCCAGAGCTCTTCCATCACCCTCCTCACCCCAAACAGAAACCCTGTACCCATCCAGCGGTCTCCACTCCCTCCTTCCACCAGCCCCTGGCAACCACTAATCTGCTTTCTGTTTCTATTCTCTTGCTATTTTAAAAACATATACTTTTCCATTTCATTTTTTTTCCTGGATTTTTGCTAACAAGTATGTGTTTGGCATGTAAAATAAAGGAGAAACCAAGAACAACAAAGAATGTCCTGTGGCGAGGGGACAAGTAAGTGGCACGACGGTGAGTGCTGAGCTCTACGCCGGAGCTAGCAAGGCGGCAGAATCAGCTCCGATGGCACCTGCGTGACTCCTCTGGCACGTGTCTCACCCCACCCTGGCAGGGAGGCTCCGACATCATGCCCCGTATTACGCGTGATGCAAAGTCTCTTCCCACATCCCAGGAAGAGTGTGTCTGACTGCCCCACCATTCTGGAACTCCATGAGGGTGAAGATCATGTTGGCTCTGGTCTTTAAAATATTGCTACTGCCCAGTGTGGCCCCAGCTCGTGCTTGTGGTCATTAAGAGTTGTCGTGTGAATGAGTGCACGCGGGCAAGGAAAGCTCCTCCAGCCAGAGTTCTCAGCCGGTGCCTCAGTGTCTCTTCCTATCCATGGCTTCGATGAACTCCTCTCCAGAACACAACTGGCCACATCCAAGAAATGACTTGGCGGGTGCTCTAGAGTGAGAAGAATCAGATGGGTCTCTAGGTGTAGCCTCGCAGGCAAGGGCAGGCTGGGAGGAAGAGCAAGCTCAGGGACTGAGTCTAGAGCTGTGAGAAAATATCTCAACGGTAGATTCATTAGGTCGATCATGGCTTTAATGGCCAGGGCGGGAGGAGAGAAGTAATAACGAGTGACATTTATATAGTGTGTTACAGTTTACACAGCTCTTGCATGTACATTACCTCATGTAATCCGGAAGGAGCACCGGGTGGGGTTGGAGCATGTGGCCCTGGAGTTTGCTGCGTTTGCATCCTGCTCTACCACTTAGGGACTGAGGGACCCTGGAGTATTTAGGCACCCTGTCTCCCAGTTTCCTTACTCGTACAATGAAGGCACTGATCGGAACTGTCTTGTAGATGGGCTGCGAGGATTAAATAAGGTCATGCCCATAAAGCACTTAGAAGAGTGCCTGGTGCACAGTAAACACTAAATAAAACTTGGCTCTTATTACTTAATCCGCGCAGTAGGCCCTGGAGATGTGCAGACATACCCCATTTTATGGGCAAGCGGAATAGGCCTCAAAAGGGTAGAGGGACCTGTCTGAGGTCACACGGTGGAGAAGTGTGGCTGAGGGGCAGGACTGGGAGCAGGGATCTTGGGCCCCAAAGCCTGGGCCTTGCCGCTCTTCCATGCCTTGCACTTGGTCTGGGCTCACAGGCAGCAGGAATCAAGTCTGCAGTAGCACGTCCCACACGCCAGGGTGTTGAAAAAGGTCACGTGTCCAGATGAGCTAAGGTCCGAATGAGGTAGTCTAGCAAACAAAGCACTTTAAACCCTGCCAGAGTATGATGGAAATGTAAAGGATTGTTATTATTGATCATTTAGCAGAGTATTTCAAATTTTCTCTTACCCATTCCCCTCCTCTCTGGTAGCAGGACTCGGTTTCCCTAGGGGAGCAGCGGCTCCTCCCCTCAGTCTGCACTTGGGTGGCACTGACTCCGTCCCTGGCTAGAGGGATGGCCGTGTGACACAGGTCTGGCCAAGCAGAGCCTGCGTTCCCTCAGCCACGAGGATTGGCTCAGGAGCGAGCCTGCAAGCCAATCCAAGAGAGCCACAAGGCTTGACTGCAGGACTTTGGCCACAGCTAGCTGTGAAGAGGCATTTCCTTTCTTCTGGGGAGGCTAGGGGATATGGCAGTGTAGCCTGGCGCTCCTGCAGCCATCTTGCCCCGTTGCTGGGGACCTGCCTGAGAATGGGGCCAGCCCAGAGGCAGGCTGAGCTGTGAGACTGTGAGAATGAAACAAAGTCCATGTCCCCTGAATTCAACTGAGCCTGGAGCTAGATCTACCCAGATTTTCTGTTCTGCTGCCTTGTCCTGAGCACCTGGTAGGGTTCGGCACTCTGCTTTGTGGTCATTAGGCTCCCTTAAAATCCCAGCAGATGCTCAGAGGAGGGGACAGTGGCCCCATATGATAGGGGAGGAAACTGAGGCTCTGAGGCAACAGTGGTTTGGTCAAAACACACAGGTCACCCCAGGCCCTTTTGGCTGAAGGCACAGCCACCCTCTGAGCCCTCCTCAGGCAAGCCCTCAGGCAAGGATTTGCCTGCCCCAGGGTAGCTGTCTTCCTCAGCTCCAACCCTCATCACCCTCCATTGTCCTCCTGACAGCCACGTTGGAGCCAAATTGGATTTAGTGCATTTCACAATTTTGTTGAACAAATTTGTAGATTAAGGGAACAAATTAAATCCACATTTTTTATTTGACACTGTCAAAAATATGACACGCAGGCAGGAAGTGGGCATTTCTGGTTTTGGAACAGAGTCAGTGGAGTCCAAATCCTTGCTAGTCAGAGTTGGGTTTTTTCAGCTTGATTCTGACAAATGACTTTGGGAAGCCTGGCCTCGAATCTTCTCTGAGACCTGGGGTCTGGTCCTTTGGTTGAGGCCAGGCCATGGCGCCCACACCTGAGATGTGATCCCTCTCACCCCCACGCCCCGTCATTCGTCTCTTACCAGTTTCCCCGCAGTTTCCCTTTGGCTGTAGCCTGGTTTTAGTTCTAGAATTTTTGTATCGATGTTCTAACAGATTTTCATGTTAGTGCCAACTCAAGTGCCCTATCCCGTCCCTGAACTCTTAGGCCAATAAATATTTATGGAGCTCATTGGCAATTAATTAGATGCCTTTGGCACTTTGTCCAATGGCTTATAAATCAATATAGTTATTTCATTTCCCCCGTCTTTGTTTCTCGGCCTCCCGGTAGAAAGACAAGCTATTAGTGAGCAGGGAATGTGATTTCTATTTGTTTGTATGTGTGTGCCCTACATGTAGTAGCATGTAATGAATATTTATGGCCTTATAAATTCAATTGGCATTTGATTACTTAACAATAAAGCGAGAATGTTTCCAGAGAGAAAAAAACGTTATCTTGGCTGAGCTTAACGGA
The DNA here is from genome assembly GCA_008750895.1 of Mirza zaza. Lineage (NCBI taxonomy): Eukaryota > Metazoa > Chordata > Mammalia > Primates > Cheirogaleidae > Mirza > Mirza zaza. The sequence goes on from VSMD01094334.1 coordinate 32,662, forward strand.
GAGGAGGCTGTGAAGGACATGATTTAGTGTGGGAGCTCTGATGCCAGACAAGTCTGAACCCCAGCCCCTCACTTAACCATCACATAATCTCCCTGTGCCTCAGTTTCCACCTCATAACAGGAAAGAACAGCAGCACTTGACTAACCCCCGAAAACAGTGCTGGAACACAAGCAGCATCTTCTAAATTGTCAGCTATCATGATTTTATTATTTCTTCCTAATGAATGTTGTATTCTTAAGAAATAGACATAGTTGACACATAAGTAGGCTTTACCTCATTCAATTTTTGTCTAGAGTGTCAGATTCTTATCTTTAAACATGAATTCTCTAGATGATTGTGGTGTTTTCCCGCTGATTACATAAGGTGAAGGAAGGAAAAACATAAGCTGATCAAAAACAACACAACAAACAACAAAAGAAAAACCCAGAATAAACCAATGTTCGCAAAATAGAAGAACCTGAGGGAGCATGCGGAAGGTTGCCCAATAGACCGGTGCAGTAAAAGAGAGATGGAGGAGAAAACCATCAATTAAAATTAATTAAAAGTTTTTAAAGATCTCTGATGCTGACCTCATGCACCAGGTACCTGGAACAAAGAAAAGGAATGTGGATAATTGGGTAGCCATGGTATTTTCCCAACTGGCCACTTTCCCTTTAACAAGACCAAACCTAGCTCTTCCATTGTGCCCTCAGGGGCTACCTGAAATCTTGGCTCAGTTTCCTCTCTGCCGAAAAGAGAAGTCCTGAGGCCTGGCAAGTAGCTGTCTGGACCCGACTCTGTCAGCTGGGTTTGTGACACTTTCCAACGGGATCCTCTGCACTTCCTGCCAGCTCCAGCCCAGCTCTCGCGACTCCAAGCCTCCATTCCTCATCTGGAAAACTGCAGTGGCTTGCTCAGTGGCCTTCTTGTTTGTTATCCTTTGAAATTACTAGTCTTGACTTTTCCGCTTGTTTTTTATTTGTTTCCCCCATTAGCCTATAAATTTCTTGATCGCCAGGGGCTGGCACATCAATGGCCTAATAAATACTTCTTGATTGAATGGTAGGAGCTGTGAATAGTGGCTTTCTCAAGCAAAAGACATTTTCTCTCCCAAAGGGAAATCTACTTTGTCCACATGAAAGTGAACTCCTTAACAGGTCTACTGGGCAACATTGTGCTAACCTCATTCAAATTATAATAGACTTCAAAGTCATAAAGGTAGTCATATGCTTCCTTTTACGTGTGTAATTTGTATTTTTCATACCCAGAAATGGAAGGCAGAGAGTGAAATATCCCCCAATTATTACTGTGGCTAATTTTGTGCTTTTGAGGCAGGGCGACGCGCTCACCTATGGTGACTCTGGAGGTCAAGCACCTCTGACCTCATTCTCAGCAGGTGTTTGCAGCTGCCCGCCTTCACACCAGCCCTCGCTCAGGTCTGGGATCTGCCACGGTCGTGACCACCTTGGGTGGAGTAGTCAGGTCCTCACAGCACAGCCCAGCGCCCCTGGGTGGGAAAGGCTCCGGCTGTTTCCCCGCAGGAGGTACCTCTGCTCTAGCGCGTTTGATCCTCCCCTCGTCCTCCTGCTGCGGCTGATTGGAGCAAGGGTGGTCACCCCACCCCAAACCCACCCCAAAGGCGGGCTGGATGCAGAGCCTGGCACAGGAGGCTCCGGCCAATGAGATGGGTCAGTCCTATCCCACACACTCTCCATGGATGTGTCCTGCAGAATGACACGGTCAGTAGAAGTTGGAAGGTCGTGGGAAGGTGAGTGGCCATATAGGCCTAGGGGCAAATCAGAGTTATGAGGAGTCAGAAGCAGAAGTGCTGACTTGAATAAGAGATGCAAGGCTGGGAAGCAAGAAGAGACGGGGCGACATGCCAGGGGAGGCGGACGTTAGAGACTTCGCATCAAGCTAACGGTGGCGCGCTAGAGGGAAGTTCCTGCTCCCTGCAGCTGGTGCCGAATCCAGCTTGAATTTTCAAAGACCTTCCTGTTCCGGGTTCCACGATCCCAGGTCACGGTATTTCAGGAAGATTCTGGCTCCTTTGTTGCACCACAATAAACCCACGAAGGCTCTGATATCCACAGGGGTGGTTCAATTCTTCAGGAATCTAAGCTCCATTTTTTCCCATGTATTCTTCTTAATTTTACATACATATATACAATATATATTTTATTAATATATTTATAGTCCTATTTTATATATATGATATAAACTATATAGGTGTATATAATATATAAATGTAATATGAGCAAATGTAACAACAGCCCTATATGATAAAATGCAAGGAAATATCAGTAAGACACTTTCCATAGATACTTTGCTCAAATAAGTGCAAACAAGAAAAACAGATTCTAGTTCCTACCCCCTGCCGATATTCAAAGTGGAAAATTGGGCTCATAATTTGCAAAGGCTTTTTCTATCCCAAATGGCAATTGATTAATTCCTCCTGGCAAACAAATTGCTGTGCTATCCCTGTATGTCAGACATCCTCTGAGATTAGTTTAATTGGAACCCTCATGACTTTCCAAAGATTTGAGGTAGTTCTAATAATAGGCACATATATAGCAACTCCATCAAAACAGAAAACACTAAAGTCATAGGAAAGGGAAAATAAACAACCCAGAACAATAAAGCTGACCTAATTCTAATAACGAACAACTAAACTCTAAGTTTCCTGGAGGTAAAAGGAGAAAGTGAAAATCCTAGATAAAAATTATCACTGTTTAATCAAAATAAATCATTTTTCTCTTGAAATTATTTTAAACTGTATTATTTAATTTATTATTTTAGAATAAAGAATTTTAATTCTTTTAAAATTAAATCCCCCATAATTTTATCATCATAATACTATTATTTTTGCTTGTACATACTATATTCCAGCCTTATCTACAAGCAAGATGTAGATAATTTTATCTTCCAAAAATATTTGAATAGGCAAAACAAGAAAGTATGAAAAGGGTACAGTGAAAAGTTTCCCTCCCATCCTTGTCACATATCTGCCAGGTTTCAAAGCTCCTCACTCCCAGGTTTGTATCCTTTTAGAGTTTTTATGTACAGTTAATAATGCCATCATCATCAACAGCAAAATTTATATTCTTATCTTCTGCCCCATTTTTGTACCTTGATTTTTTTTCCCATTTTTTGCAGGCTTTTTCATATCAGTAGAAGGAAAGTGTGCTAGTCCATTCGGGCTGTTATGACAAAATACCTTAAGACTGGGTCACTTAAACAATAGAAATTTATTGCTCACAGTTCTGGAGGCTGGGAAGTCCAAGATCGAGGCACCAGCACATTCGGCGTCTGGTAAGGGCCTGTTCCTCACAGATGGTGCCTTCTAGCTATGTCACGTAGCGGAAGGGGCCAACAGGCTCCCTCCAGCGCCTTTTACAATGGCATGAATCCTATTAATGAGGGCAGAGTCCTCCTGACCTAATCACCTCTTAAAAGTGCCCCTCTTAGCTCTATCACAGTGGGTGTTAGGTGCCGACGCTTGAATATGTGGGGGCCACCAACATTCAGCCCACAGCAGAGAGGCTCCTCATTTTCTTTTATAGCTACTCAGTAGCTCATTATCTGGATGTACCACAACTTTTTTAACCAGAGTCCTACTGATAACATTTGGGTTGTTTCCCTTTCTTTGCTATTATAAACGAAGCCAGGGTGGCTAATCTTATACATATGTAACTTCACACATGTGCAAGCGTAGCTGTGGGACACATCCCCTGAAGCTGATCGCTGGACCAAATAGTAAGTGCCTTTGTAAATTTGATAGCTATTGCCAAATTGCCCCTGCCCAGGGATTTCAGTAACTGGCACTTCTACCAGCGGAGTCAGAGGGTTGAGTGACACATAATATCCACACACGCAGCCAGAAATAAGTATCCTACCGCAACATTTCAGGGAGGAAGGAAAAGGAATGTGAGAGAGGAAGAAATGTTTATCAGGCACCTACTGTGTGCCAGACATACTATAGACACACTCTAGATATACTCTGTGATCGTGTGAGGCAAAGTGTGTTTTTGAATTTTACAAGTGAGGAAAGTGAGTCTCAGAGAAGTTAAGGAAATTTACACGATGTCTCAAGTGAGCAGAAGAGTCCAGAACCCATGGCCGGCTCTGAAGCCTGTGCTACTTCCAGCGGACCCTCTCGTGGTGCGAGGGACATCTCGGCAGGGCCCTGGGGTCCTCCCAGGCTGTTTCTACTGGGAGTCCACGCATGTGAACAGCAGATTTCATTTCCCAATGACTTTATTTTCTTGCCTGCCTCCAAGTTCGAGTGTCAGAGCTCAGCCCTGCTTCGAGGAGCCCCTGGCACCCTCTGTGCTCACATGTGGCTTTTGTGGGCACAGCAGGACTCCTCTGGGTGTGGGTTCAGCTCTCCCAGAAGCGTGTCCAGCCACAATTCCAGGTCTCGCACTAGCCGCTCCAGCTCTTGCACCTCTTCCTCTAGCTTCTCCAAGAAAACATACAAATTCTCCTTCAACCAGATCCTGATGACCTTTATTGGCTCTTCTGTGGGTTCACTGGTCTGATATTCAAGCCCCTGAAAGGCAGACACCGAAGTTGCATGTTGAGCTTTTTCACGTAGGATCCCTTACCGCTGGGCCTTTGCACACGCTAATCATTCTGCTTACAGTACCCATCCCCACCTTAGCCACCTGGCCAGCTCCCACTTATCCTTCATGAACCAGCTCGCCAATGACATCTCCTCTGGAAAGCCCTCTCAGATTGCCTCACCTCAGTGGTTCCCTCAGTACCTTGCTGAATATGTTACCTGGGAAGCCACAGGATTCTGGTAACAGTTACATTCTCTGATCCTTTCTGACACCTCCCAACTTCTTCCTGGAATGGGCACAAACAACATCTCTTAAGGGCAAGTGAGCAGTAACTGAAATAAACATGGGTTGGTCATGCCAGTAGGGTGAAGGGGGGCAGGGCAGAAGAAGGCAGGTTATGGAGTCCCTTTAGCATGCAACCATCTCTGGACTACTCCACCAGACTCTGTGTGGAGCCAGTTCCTCCTTTCTCAGATTCCAGAACACTCACCTGATATCCCTGTGCTCAAGTACAGCACCAAGACCAGCAATGCCAACAGCGTCTGGGGAGAGGAGGAGGAAGGGGAACATGAGGGTGAATCTCCCAGGCTCTCCTGCTTCCGCTCAGAGGGCCAGGCGTGGGTGCTGTACGATAGCTTTTAGACTCTTTTTCCTAGTTATCTAAGTCACACGTGTGTGCTTGCTGCAAAACCCCCAAACACGGCAGAAATAGAGAACTTGGCAACTTACTGACGGTTCATTTATGTTTTCCCTCCTTTCTCCCTTCTGAGAAGGAAGGTCCACCTTTTCTCTCATTCTTGGCCTCATTTAAAAATGTTTGATTTTAATTGAAAAAGAATCAACTTTATTGTGGTATAATTTACATGCCATAAAATGCACACATTTATCAGTGAGTTTTGACAAGTGTCTATACCTGTGGACTGTCACCCCAGTAAAGACACAAAACAGTTCCATCATTTTAGAAAGTTCCCTCAAGTTCTTTTGCAATCAATTCCCTCCTTACCCTCATCCTGCCAGAATCACAAATCAATCTGCTTTCTCTCCCAATGGAGTAGTTTTGCCTGTTCCATAACTTCGTATAAATGGAATCACATGGTATGTATGGTTTTGCATGGTATGGAATCACATGGTATGTATGAGATTCTTTTGCTCAAGATAATGTTTCTGAGAGGTTTTCGTGTGTTTGATTTTATTGATGAGTATTTACACTGTGCTAATATTGTATTGATGAGCATTTACAGTGTATGAAAATAGCACAATTAATCTCTTCACTTGTTGATAGACTTTTAGGTTGTTTCCAGGCTTGGGTTATTATGAATAAAGTACATGAGTGTTCACATCTTTGAGTGGACATATGTTCTTGTTTGTCTTGTGCTAATATCAAGAAATGCAAATGCTGGGTCATGTGGTCAGTGTATTTTGAATTTTATAAGAAACCACCAAACTGTTTTCCTAATGTTTGTAACATTTTATGTTCCCGTTAACAAGTCATGAGAGTTCTAGTTGCTCCACATGCTGTCAACACTTGGTATTGTCAATCTTAATTTTAGGCATTCTATTGCTAGTGATATCTTGGTCTAGTTTTTTATATGAATTTCCTTAATGATTAATGATGTTGATTATTGTGTGCTTATTGACCATTCATAATTCATATGTTATTTTTGTGGTGTGTCCATTTGAGTGTTTTGCCCATTTTTTATTGGACTATTTGTCTTCTTCTTGTTAAGTTATATTAGTTTTATTTTCTGTATTCTGGATGTAAGTCCCTTGCCAGATATTTGCACTGTGAATATTTTCTCCAAGTCCGTGGCTTGTCTTTTCATTTTCTTACCAGTGTCTTTTGAAATTTAAAAGTTTCAGTTTTGATGAAGTCCAATTCAATGAAGTTTCCTTTTTGTGGTTGTGCTTTTTGTATGCAATCTAGAAAAATTTGCCTGCTTCAAGGTTGTGAAGATCTTTTTCCTGTTTTCTTCTAGACATTTTATTGTTTGTGCTTTCATATTTAAGAGTATGATCCATTTTGAATTGATTTTTGTATATAATGAAGTAGATACTGAGATTTTTTTATATGGGTGTCCAGTTGTTCCAGAATTATTTGTTTAAAAAGATTAATTGTCCTCATTGAATTACATTGATGTCTTTGTCAAAAATATATCTGCCATGTATTATGTCGGTCTACTTCTGGATTCCACCCTGGCATTGATCTATATATCTATTTTTGCATCAATACTAAATCCGTATTAATATATACACAGCAGAATATCACATACCTAACAGAATATCACAAATGGGGTGTCTTGAACAACAGAAATTTATTTTCTCACAGTTTTGGGGGCTGGAAGTCCACCATCAAGGTGCTGGCAGGGTTGGTTTCAGGTGAGGTCTCTCCTTGGCTTGTGGATGGCGCATTCTCTGTGTGTCCTCCTCATGTGGCCTTTTCTCTGTGCTTGCACTTCTTTGGTGTCTCTTCCTCTCCTTATAAGGACATCAGTCCTATGGGATTAGGGTCTTACTCTTATGACCTCATTTAACCTTAATTACCTCCTTATAGGCCTTATCTCCAAAATAGTCACTTTGGGGGTTAGAGCTTCAACATATGAATATTGGGGCACTCAGTTCTGTCCGTAATACTACACTGTCACCATCGTGTCTCATTTTTATGTATCTACCTTATGTAATACCACATCATCTCGGTTACTGTGGCTTTATTATAAGATTTGAAATCAGATAGTGTAAAATTTGCAACTTTGATCTTTTTTCAGCTTTGTTTTGTCTATTCTACATCCCTTGCATTTTCATACACATTTAGAGTCATCTTTTTCTGTTACTATAAGAAGACTTACTGGGACTTTGATTGGTATCATGTTGAACCTATAGTTCAATTGGGTAAGAAATGATGTCTTAAAAATATTGTATCTTATAATCCATGAACATGGTATATCTCTTCATTACCTTTTTCTTTAATTTCTATTAATAATGTTTTGTAGTTTTCAGATGTAGAGATGTTGCACATCTGTGCAAAGTATTCTATGTTTTTTGATGCTATTATAAATGATATTTTCAAATATTGATATCCCAATTGTTTGTTGCTAGTAGAGGAATACAATTGAGTTTATATCTTGAGACATTAATTCTAATGGTTTTTTGGTAGAGTTTAGGATTTTGTATATAGAAAATTGGGTTGTCTATGAAGAAAGTTTATCTTATCCTTTCTGGTCTTCATCTTTAAAAAAATCATTAACCTTTTTTACGTTGCTTGTGTATTGACTTGAACCACCAATACCATCATCCTGTTTCATATCTTAGAGAGAAAGAGTGCAGTGTTAATTGTAGATTTTTCATTGTTGTCTTTATCATGTGGAAGAAGTTGCCTTCTATTCCTACTTTTGTGAGAACTTTAACAGGAATGAGTGCTGAATTAATAAAATACTTTTTCTGTACTACCCACTGAGTGATTATATGAGTATCCCTTTTTTGTGGTAAATTGCATTAATTGACTTTTAAATATTGAGCCAGCTATGAGTTCCTTTAGTCAACCCTAATCATTCATGGTGCATTAGCCTTTTTATATATTGCAGGATTTGATTTGCTAAGATTTTGGTGAGTTTTTTTGCATATGCATTCATGAACAATTGGTTTAAATTTTTTCCTATATATTTGTCCAGTTTTGGTATCAAGATTATGTTGCCTTCTTAAAATGAGTTGGCAAGAATTCCCTTCTTCTCTATTTTATAAAGAATGGGTGTAAGATTGGTATTATTTTTGTCTCAAGTGATTGATAGAACTTATTGGTGAAAACTTTTGGGGTCCATAGTTATTAAGACTTTCTATTTCTTCTTTAGTCAATATTATAAGTTGTATTGTCCAAGAATTATGTCCATTTCACATATATTGGCATCAATTTGTTCCTACTGGTAACTTAATGTTCTCTTAATGCCTGTAGGAGTTGTTGTGATATCTCTCTTTCACTTTTAAAAAAAATTTATAAAGAAAAGAGATTGAGGGAGGAAGCAAGATACCTATTCTAGTCTTTTATATTTAAGAAATCATGCTTATATTTGCCTTTTTAAAATTTTTTATGTCAATAGTTTTACTTCTTTCATTCTCGATATTGGTAATTTGTGTTTTCTCTCTCTGATTTTAAAAAAATCAGTCCATATAGAAGTTTGCCAATTTTATTACCTTTTTCAAAAATGGCTTATTACTTTTATTATTTGTCTGCTTTATATTTTATTAATGTCTAATTTTATCTTTATTATTTCTTTCCTTCTATCATTGTGCTTAATTCTTCTTTTTCTGCTTTCTAATTTGGAAACTTTAGCCATTGCTTTTAAAATTTTCTTGTTTTTCAAATATATATGTGTGTGTGTGTGTGTGTGTGTGTGTGTGTGTGTGTGCATATTGACTGACAAAATATTCCCCCAAAACACTAGATTTGGGCTGAGTCAGGTTTGGTTTCTCTTAAAGAAATAATACATTTCTTAAATTATAAAAATGACAATAACAGTTGAAAAAATATATTTCTTACACACCTAAGTTTGTGAAGCAAGATTTAGACCTGCTACCACAACAAAGAAGATAAAAGATTTGTCTCATTTGCTTCTCCCCCTGATAGTTCTCTTTAGGTATACTAACAACTATATTATTATTATTACTAAGTTAAAAAAATTAAAATAAGTTAAATAGCAACAACCTGGTTGAGTTTCATAGACACAGTGGTAGCGGAAGAAGCCAGACACGAGGGTGCACACAGCGTGACTCCATTTACATGATATTCAAGCACATCCAAGCTTCATCTCTGATGCTAGAAGTCAGACTCACAGTTCTGGGCATGGGGTGCCAGCTGTGGCGAGCCCGAAGGAGCCTTCTGTGGTGCTAGAAATGTTCTATAGTGGCGGTGGCCTGGCTGTGTGACCCCAGTGTGAAAGTCATCGTACTTTACACTTCAGATTAGGATCCTTTTGCTTAACAATATTCCTTAGGAATCTTTTCATGGAAGATACACAGAACCGTCTCATTCTTTCAAACGGTTGATGAGCGTTCTGTGGTCTAGATGCGCTTCTGTTTATTTAACCAGCGCTCCGTCAATGCGCTCTGCAGGTTGATTTCTTCCCCAGCACCCTGCTGCTATTTCTATGCCATGCTGCCTGGAGACAAAGGGGGGGCGCACCGACCAGGTCAAGTGCTCGTCCTTTCCTTGTGCTCGCTTGGTGTCTGAGCCAAATCATTTATTCCGAGCCTCAGTTTGTTCTCCTGCAAAATGGATTTTGAAATACGCCGAAAGGTTTTTCGAAAAGAAAACATGGGACTCTGCGGTAGCATCCATTTGAGAAATGCTGCGGTAACAAAGCTAAGTGTATTTCGCTGCTGTAGGACACGGCAGTCTTTGTAACGTGACCGAGCAGTGTAACTCTCCGAGAGGGGACGACAGTATGCAGCGGTCCCCAAACCACAGAACTCTGAGATTTTCCTGAAAGAAGCGTTTGGGGTTTGGTATTTGTGGAGCACTCAGGAAAAGCTGCAGCACGGGGGCTGGGGTTGGGGATTGGGGGGGGTTGGGGGTGCCCATCAAGGCCCCCTACATGTGCTAAGAGGTCCAGCACATCACAGGAGGCGCTGGCTGCGTGTCTCGCAAACGAACAAGTGGACACGTCGTTTGGAAACACATACGGTAAAGGTCAGTCATTGCCTGCTTAAAACTCTTCAAGAGCTTCTTCTTATCCTGAGAATAAGATCCACCCCTTTGCGCAGTGTGCAAGGCCCGGCCGAGCCTCCCAGCCTCCGTGTCCTCCCCTTCCTCTGTCCTCCACCCGAGGGCATGGAACACAGGGTGAGCCGTGCTCAGGGCTCTCCTGTCAGATGGACCTGGTGTCCCAGGATTCTGAAATCAGATGGATGTGGTTTCAAATCCTGATATGTTCCAGCCATATGGCCTTTGTTCTCTCTGAGCCTCAGTATACCCATCTGTGAATGAGGTTGATGGCATTTGCCTCTCAGGAAAGTTCCAAGTTATGAACGAGAGGGGACGTGGAGCAGCAGGCTGTGCACAGCACATGTGAATGTTTTCCATTTTGAGAAAATTCCACCAGGTTGAGGAATTTCAACCCTGAGAACAAATCCTCCAGGAGCTGTCTGCTTCAAGAGTATTATCCTATTTATTTCAGTTTATTCATTCATTCAGCACCTGTTATGCACCAAGCACCATTCTAGGCACGAGGGATTTAGCAGGAAACTAAACGGAAAACCCAGCCCTCCTGGGACATACCTCCTGCCGGCAGTGGTGAGAAGGAAATAAGATAGTGTCAGGAATGACTTCCGGGAGAAGCGCCTAAGCCCCTAAACTGTGTTCTACGAGGTTGGGCTCCAGGGACAGCTGGGTCCAAGGCCTATTCTGGACTTTGAGGACCCTACAGTCTGTCTGGAGTGGCAAAGGGAACCCGAATGAGAGGAAAGTGGCATGTACCTGGCCTGGCCTCACCTGCTTCTTGTCCTCACAGCGGCTGCTCCTTCTCTGTTCAAACAGCTCGGCTGCCACCACCCCGCTGCTGCCCACCTGCTGGATTGCCATGGCCTCGGGTCAGACTCCCTGGGGGGGGTCGAGGTTCCCGCCAGACAGGCAGAGAGCACCTTCCCCTCCCCCGCCTCTGGTCACCGGGCATCCCGTGAGCATGGAGTTCTGATGTCACAGAAGGTGAGGGACAGCAAGGACCCCACCTTCCCACAGCCCTGAGTTTTAGCCCCTTCCCTCACATTTGTTTTTTCCATATAACTGTAGACAACAAAGACCAGGAAGAAATGCATCAAAAGATTATATTTCAGGATAATGATTTTTCTGATTTCTTCTATGTTTGCACGTTTTAAATAAAATGTTAATTCTAAAATATAAAAACAATGAAAGCTATTTTTAATTGAAAAATTTATGGAGATAATTGTAGGCTCACGAGTAGTTGTAAGAAACAATAGAGAGAGCGCCTGTGGACCCCGGATTTCGTTTTACTTGTATCATTTCTCTGTATGGTTGTGTGTGTGTGTGTGTGTGTGCATGGGTATATGTAATTCTAAAGGATTTTGTCACACGTGTAGGTCTGTGTTCCTATCACTGCAGTCAAGATACTCAAGAATTCCACAACAGCAAGGAGCTTTGGGTTGCCCTTTGGCACCTGCTGCCTCCCCCAGCCTCACCCCCGCAGTCCCTCAATCCCAGAAACCACTAATCTGTTCTCTTTCTAAAATTTTGCCAATTCAAAATGTCATATAAATGGAATCAAACAGTACGTAACCTTTGAGGATTTTTTAAAACATGGTATAATTCCCTGGGGATTCTTCTAGTCTGTTACGTGTATCAGTATTTCGCTCCTTTTCGCTGCCGAGTAGTATTTTGTGATATGCAAACAACGCAGTCTGTTTAACCACTCACCCACTGAAAACCTGTTCAAAAACTGGCTGTCTCCAGTTTTTGGCTCTTATGAATCAAACTGCTATGAACATTCTTTTACAGGTGTTCGTGTAAACGTAAGTTTCATTTCTCTGGGATAAAGCCTACAAGTGCAATTGCTGAGTCATGTATTTAGTAATTGCATGATGGTTTCATAAGAAGTTGCTAAACTGTTTTCCAGAATGGCTGTGCCATTGTATGTTCCCACCAGCAATGTATGACTGATTTAGTTTCTCCTCATCGGCACCAGTATTTGGTGTTTTCATTATTTTTTATTTTAGCCATTTTGATAGATGTCTAGAGAAATCTCACTGTGGTTTAATGTGTCTTTCCCTGGTAGCCAATGCCCATAAACATCCACTCATGTGCTATGTGTCATCTGCACGTCCTCTTCAGTGAAATGTCTGGAACTGGATTGGTTTTTCTACAGCTCAGTTTTGAGAATTCTTTGCTTATTTTAGATACTAGTCCTTTTTTGGATATATGGTTTGCAAATATTTTCTCTCGATCTGTAGCTTATGTTTTTATCCTCTTCACATGGACTTTTGGAGAGAAAAAGCTTTAAATTTTGATGAGGTGGCCAGGCGCAGTGGCTCACACCTGTAATCCTAGCACTCTGGGAGGCCAAGGTGGGCGGATTGCTCGAGGTCAGGAGTTCAAAACCAGCCTGAGCAAGAGCGAGACCCGGTCTCTACTATAAAATAGCAAGAAATTAATTGGCCAACTAACACATATAGAAAAAAAATTAGCCGGGCATGGTGGCACATGCCTGTAGTCCCAGCTACTCGGGAGGCTGAGGCAGCAGGATCACTTGAGCCCAGGAGTTTGAGGTTGCTGTGAGCTAGGCTGACGCCATGGCACTCACTCTAGCCTGGGCAACAAAGCGAGACTCTGTCTCAAAAAAAAAATAATTTTTTTTGATGAGGTCCAATCTATCATTTTTTCTTTTATAAATTGTGCTTTTTGTGTCAAGTCTAACAATGTTTCATCTAGCCCTAGGTTCTGAAGATTTTCTTCTATTTTTATTTTTTATTTTTTTTGATTTTATGTCTTGTGTTCCAGTGTCCATGATCCATTTGGAATTAATTTTTGTATGAGGTGTGAGGTTTAAATCAAGGTCCATTTTTTTGCCTATGTATATCCAATTGCTCCAGCACCGTTTGTTGAAAGGCTACGCTTCCTGCTTTGAATTGCTTTTGTACCTTTGTCAAAAACCAACTGAGCGTGTTGTGTGGGTCTAGTTCTGGGTTCTGTATTCTATTTCTTTTTTGTTTTTTTGAGACAGAGTCTCACTCTGTTGCCTGGGCGTGGCGTCAGCCTAGCTCACAGCAACCTCAAACTCCTGGGCTCAAGCGATCCTTCTGCCTCAGCCTCCTAAGTAGCTGAGACGACAGGCATGCATCACCATGCCTGGCTAATTTTTTCTATATATTTTTAGTTGGCCAATTATCTTTCTATTTTTAGTAGAGATGGGGGTCTTGCTCTTGCTCAGGCTGGTCTCGAACTCCTGACCTTGAGCAATCCTCCCGCCTCGGCCTCCCAGAATGCTAGGATTATAGGCGTGAGTCACTGCGCCTGGCCTCTATTCTATTTCATTGGTCTGTGTTTCTGTCCCTGCACCAATACCACACTGTCTTGATTATGGTAGCCATATAGTAAGCCTTAATATTGAGTAGAGTGATTTTCCCACTTTGTTTTTCTTTATCAAGATTGTTTCAGTTCTTCCAAGGCCTGTGGATTTCCATATAAACTTTGGAATAAGCTTGTCTATATCTATAAATACCTTTGCTGACTGGGATTGTGATAGGAATTCCATTAAACCTATACATCACTTTGATAAGAATTGACATCTTTACTATGTTGCGTCTTCTAGTCCATAAACATGGTATGCCTTTCCATTTATTTAAGTCTTGTTTTATTTTATCATCATTTTGTAATTTTCAGCATATAGATCTTATCCATGTGTTTAAAGTATATATCTAAATATTTCATTTCCTTTGGACTGTCTTCATACTTTAAAAGCTCCTGTGTATCAAACAAATTTCACATGTTAAGAAATCACTAATTTTCCACCTATTGTGAATTGACTTTCCCAAAGTTACACATACATAACTTCTGATTAGCACCCAGATAACTTATTTATTGAAATCTGCTGTATATTAGGCATTTCACTAGATTCCTTTACCATATTTTCTCTATACTGTAATTCTGTAGGTAGTTGGGGATTGAATCTGTTTTATTAACCATTGGATTTCTTTTTTTTTTTAATTTCAAAATATTAAGGGGGTACAAATGTTTTCGGTTAAATGGATCATTTTTGTAATGCTTGAACCTGGACTATAGGTGTGCCTATCACCCAAATAGTGTTCATAGCACCCATTAGATTGGTCTGTTCCCCTCTCCTTAACAATTGTATTTCTAATACTCATTATGCATCCTGTTACATAGTAAATGTTCTATAAAAATATTTGTTGAAAGGATGAATAATGAAAAATCTCAAACCGTGGGCTCTGAGAAGCCAGGAACTGTGTCTGGTGAATACATTTTTGTATTCACAGAACTTGGCTCAATAAACACTTATTGAATGAGTAAAGCAGGTGGTAGGATTTTCATTTTACCAGTGAAGAAGCTGAGGCCCAGGGATGTTAAGGAAGGCATCAGCAATAGTGGCTGTCATGTCCTGAGTACCTGTCATGTGCCAGACCCATGCTAAGTGCTTTCCACGTATTGTCTCATTTCCATGCATTACCTCAATAACTGCCCAGCAAGGCTGGTGCTGTTAGTCTCTGGGTTGGGGACATTACTGTCCTTACTCCATGTCACATATCCTGCCTGAGTACAGGTCTATTTATCTCTGAAGTCTTTTAGTTTACCACAGGAGTTAATGTCATTTCCACCAAAAGCAAAGGAAGATACTGGTCCTTCCGTGGGAAGACTCAAGGCCAGAGAAAGAAAGGGACCTGCCTGAGACAAGTGCAGGAAAGAGCCTTACCTCAAGTCTCTTGCCTCCCACTTGGGGGCCCTTCAAAAGGCCATTTGCATCACTTTGATGACCTTGCTGGTGCCCATGCAGCTGCCAGCCTGCAGGGCTTTACCTGGTGGACACATTTCAAATGTCAAATGCAGATATATAAGGGCTGCACATGAAGCTAATGAACACATCACAAGTAATGAATTAAAGTCACCTAAGGAGAAGATGACCAGGAATATTTTCTGGGAAACCCAATGAATTCTTCCAGGAACCCCTCCCCCCAAGAGCACAGCTTCCAGGATTGGCCCCAGGGCGGGGGTGGAGGTAGGAAGAGCAGCCCCCTTGGCCACAGAGGCTGCCCAGCGGATGTGGGGGTCGAGGGCTGGGGGAGCCACAGTGGGGAGCCACAGAGTTGAGTGCTCCCCACTTCCCAGTAAGGGAAGAGGGAAGGGATGGGAAAGGAGAGATGACCCAGTGGAACAGGGAATTAGGGAGCAGATAATGTGGGAACTAATGGGGGAGGAAGGGAAAATACGTGAATGAATAGAGTTGCAGGCAAACAAGCAGTCTTGAAAAATTATACCCTGCCAGGGGAGAAATCTGCCCCCTACCTAACAAGTGGAGACCGAGCAGTGCTCTGTGCTTGAGCCCTGTCTCCCAAACACACTTGGGTTCAAATCCTGGTGACACTTGGGAGAGTGACATTATGTGTCTGAGTCTCAGTTATCTGAAAAATGAGGCCAATAATAACAGATAACTTGTGGGGTTACTGGAGGGCTAAATGGGACGAACTGACTGGATAGTGTCTGCTTCAAACTGGAACTTCGGTTGGTGTCCCTGCTTCCCTCCCCCCGCCCCCCACTGGCCCTCCACCCTCCACTCTCCTTCCTCCTTCCCCCTCTTCCTCTCTCTCCATTCTTGTCCTCCCTCCTTTTCTTCTCCTCACTTCTCCAAATGTTTATTGACTCCTGAGCCAATTCCATTTAATTCTTCCAGTAATGTAACAATGTGAAGACTTTATACGAAAAGTCTATGCAGAAGCGGATAGATACGGTGTAATCGGCGAGCCTGGGTGGGAGCGGGTGGGCACTAATAGGGTGTAGGAGGAAGAGACGGGATGACTTCGTAAGGGAGGAGGCATTTTTGGCTCGCCAGAGGGGAGGACAAAGGGTTTCTGGGGAGACTGAGTGTTATGGGCAAAGACCTCACAACCTGGGCCTTAGACCAGTGCTAGCCAGTCTGTGGGAGAAGCACTTACATTTATAGCAAGGATTGCAGGCTCAGATGCCTAGAGGTACTGAACAATTAATGAAATGGGAGAAGCAGTCTGAGTGTAAAACGAAAGGGCATGGTGGGGACTGTGGCGAGATACACCGTGGGTGCTCAGAAAGGCCAGCCAGCTGTTGCCAAGGGAAAGTGGGGTTCAGTGTTGCAAGATATGACATTTTTTCGAGAGAAGCTAGAAATTCAGTCTTTTATGTGAAATCTCCTGACTTATAAATGTTGGCAACAAATTCAACTTTAGAAAAAGCTATACTGTGTGGGCCAAATGCAGGCCCTCAGCGCGTGGACTCTGATTTGTTGTGTGTCTGCTGTGCCCAAACACAGCTGTCCTTGTCCCTAATCCTCACGACCGCCCTGCCACGTGGAGTGTATCGCCTACTACGGAAAGCAATAGAACCCTCTTGACTCACTAAAATCACAAAGGGCGAATCTTGGAGGGACCTGAGGAGCTCCTGGGTTTGGCGGGAGGGGTGCAGATCCGGGCTGAAGGCAGGACCACGGGCGACAGGTGTCACAGGCACAGCCCGAACTCAGAGCCGCATGCTAGGGTGAGTGCACACTCCAGGGGGCTGGAATCCAAGGCCATGAAAGAATTCCTAATTCTCCTGATGTCTGTGGGAGTTACCTATGGCTTCTGCAACAAATTACTAGAAATGGAATGGGTTAAACAACTGAAATTAGTTTCCCTGTAGTTCTAGAAACCACAAGTTCGAAGTCGGTGTCACCAGGCTGAACCATCAAGGCACCAGTGTGGCTGCACTCGCTCCGAAGGCTCTAGGGGAGAATCCGCTCCCTGCCTCTTCCAGCCTCTGGTGGCTGCCAGCGTTCCTGGGCTTGTGACGGCACCACTCCAACCTCTGCCTCCGAGGTCACGTTGTCTCCTTCTCTTCTATGTGTGTGAAACTTTCCTGTCTCCCTCTTGAAAGGATATGTGGGATTGCATTGGGGCCCTCCGGATAATCCAGGATAATCTTGTCATCTCAAAATCCTTCATTTGATGACATCTGCAAACTCCTATTTTGCAATATAAGGTAATAGTCACAGGTTCAAGGGCTTAGGGTGTGGGTATCTTTGGGCAGATGTTTCCAGCCTATCGCCAAGTCTTTGGGACCCTCCCTGAAGATTCAAAGCTCTGGGCAGGGACACCTGCTGGGCTGAGGCCTGTCATGGGCCTGCCCCTAGCCGCCAGGACGTGGGGAGGAGGATGGGGGCTCTCTCTACTCCTGCAGTGGGAGGCAGGGCTGTGCCACTCCCCAAGGCTCTGATGGGGGGTGGCTGCCTCCAGGGAAAGAGGGGTTTGGGGTGCTGAGCATTGCCTGCTGTTCCCTCTTCCCATTTGCACTGATGTAGAGACTCGGCTCTGAGAAGCTGGAGGATGTCTAAACTTCTGCCCCAGAGGGGCGGGGATCATCTCCCTCTTGTGCTCTGTGGCATTCCAGAATTTAGCCATGCCTGGCGCTTAGTAGGTGCTCAGTATCTGTTAACAGCTTGCTGCCTCCAAATTCTGGGTTCTCCCTCTTCCCGTCGCTGCAGCAAGCTGTGCATGGGAGGCCAGACCAGCTGAGGGGCAAATGTATACATTTACACACAGCCTTGGCACGTGCCTGCCTGCTAGGGACACAGGCCACACCCAGTACGCCCATCTGCATGCCCCATTAAGCAGAGGGCGAGAGAACTGTGAACAGTGGACCAAAAAGGAAAAAAAGCGGGATTAATTTATGAGGCGTTCTGCTGCCTGGATGGCTCATTGCATACCCGTTCTGGCAACGTTGCTCTGCAATGTGCTTCTAGACTTACTGTACTTCGACATCCAGGGGCTCTTTTGTAACATGCCAAATATTCTGCCGTTATTGTTCTAGGCACCTCCTGTTGGTCATTGGGCTAATTTATTTCAGTCGGAATTTCAGGACCAGACACAACTCTTATTACTCACTGCTTCGGAGAGAGAATAAAAGAGCAATTGATATTTGGAAAAATGAAAAATATGTCCAGAATACTTTGGGCTCTGAGGCCAAGAAGAAAAAAAAAAGGAGGGAAAGCTGGAGGGAAAACTAAGGCGGGCTCACCTCGTCATGCACTCTGTCGTGGCCTGTCTCGGAGACGTGGAGTCTAGAATGTCTGCAGACAAATGAATCAACGACAGGGCTGAGAATTCCTCAGACACCTGGGCCCTTCCGCACATGACTTCAGCCGCCACCTGCAGGAGTGGAAAAGGCTGCAGTGCGAAGCGCTGCCCTCAATTAGCTGAGTGTGTTAAACTGGGTCTCGGGTTGGAGGGTGAGGGAGAAATCCCAGCGGGGCTGTTGAATTCCTAAGGCCGCTTGCTCCCGAATCCAAGACTCTTCATGGAAAATTAACTTAGGAGTGGAATTCTGAGACGTGACAGCCCAGACGCTAGCGTTCGGGAGCAATGTGACGCTAAGGAGACGGCGGGGCTCTGCCGGTGGGCAGAGATGATTCTAGGGCAGCCCTGGACCCCCATAAATGGCCTTGACGAGGCTTGAAGGGCGAACGTCTCCTTTGCCCTGTGCATGTCAGTGTGAAGTCTGTGACTTTCTGTTCCTGGAAGTCCTGGTTGAACTCTGGGTTTTTGGCAGACAGAGCAGCTTCTGCAGATGCAGGGACGTGGGGGATGGGCTCAGCCCTGCACAGGCCAAGGAAAGCTGCCTTCGGCGACGCCGTGCACGAAAGCGAGGGGTGTCGACACGCATCTCGGGCTTGTTGAGTCAGGGACTGGGTCCTGGGCTGTGGAGCCAGGCACCCTCAGGACAAATGTCATCCCCATTCCCCATGAGACCTTGGGCTACACACGACCTGGGAGGTCTCCATTTCTCATCTGTAAGGAAGGGATAAAAATAATACCTGTCTTTTGGGGCTGTTGTGTGGAAAAAAAGATAACGCAGGTGAAAATTCTGTCCCCTAGGGATGGTGACATCTGCTCCCGTCGCTCATGTAGTCAGGCGTTGACTGAAGCTCTGTGCCTCCGTTCTCTCAAGAGTCCTCAAGGCAGCTCCACGAGGCAGAAACAAACACGACCTGCTTTGCAGTGGGAAACTGAGGCTAAGGGAGACGAAGGCCTCGCCCCAGACTCTGGAGCCTGAGTTCTAAACGTCTCCTGCCGCACGAGAAGCCGAGGGTCCCAAAGGGAAGCGAGGGGCGCGAGCGTGTGGCCGAGCAGGAGACAGACGCTTGCAAAGTCCAACGGGAGGACCTCGGACCTCGGCGTATTCATCCGAGCCCGAGTCAGAGTTGTTTCTGGAACACGCCGAACTGACAAGACCCTCCACGGGGGAGTCACCCTGAGAGGGGCAAGGTGCCCTCTGTGGGAGAGACACGTGACAGCGGAGCCTGCAGGACGGGGGGGAAATGCTCAGGGGTGCGAGGACAGCGCTGTTTCGGGGTGTTCTAGAAGCTTCTTTCCCTCTCTGATTGCGTAGATCTGAATTTGAGTCGAGAAGGTGGCCAAAGGCCCACCAGGCGGGCAGCCCCCGTGAGGAGGTGGTGAACGCGGGCACTCCCCGCTCCCAGCGACGCTGGGCTCGTCTGTCAGATGGACGTGGCAGGGTGAGTGTCTGGGATTGGCAGCCGGCCCCCGCGTCGGAAATGGCTTCAAGATGAGATCAAAACATCCGTGTCTGGGCCGCGTCTGGGCCGAGAACACTGCCCCCGTTCTGACTTCGCTCCCTGACCACCGGGTCCCCACGCCCTTTCCCGTGTGGCCGGGGACATCCAGGGGTCTCCCGAGGGGGGCTGGGTCTGCCCTTGGGAGACCCGCTCAGACCTGAGTCGGAAGCCTTCAGGCCAAGTTAATAAAAACAGAGGGAGCGTGTAGACGCGGCCGAAATGAGGCTCCCGCAGACCTTGAGCCAGGTTCTTTTTGTCCTAAGCTGTTTGGGGTTTCCGGCAATTGGGAATAGAGGGATTCTTGACACAATAGCTGCATGTCAGGTTGTGCTTTTATAAGGCACACCATGAAACCCGCTTCTGCGTCCGAGGCGCTGCCTGGGATTTGTGGGCGAGCCTTGCGACCAAGTTCAAAGCAGCCTTTGAGGGAATTGGAGGGCGGGGCGGGTGTGACAGTGTGCCACGGGCCTCTGCAAGCTGAGCCCACAAGACGCTTCAAGGGGTGGGGGACAGCTGGGCTCCAGGGCCTTCCTGGGTCATCCTGTGGGCACGTAGGGGAGGTGGGAAAGTGAGCTGCGCAGCCAGGACACCTGGGCTCCCATTTTTCCTCTGCTCACTCTCTGTAACTCTGCATGGTTGCCTTCCTGTCTCTGTGCTGCCTCAGTTTCCTCATCTGTAAGTTAGGGAAAATGACGTTACTCTCCATTTTACAGGGCCATGGCGTCAAGGCAGGGGCAAGCGTGGGCTCTCTGAAGGGGAGCATTGGGGTGGAGAGTGACAGAGCTATAAGCCACCAGTCCCTGCTCTCGATACCAACAGCAATCCCAAAGGCCAAGATGGCCCAACAGGCAGCAACGGCTGACAGGACTGAACTCTCTGTTGTGCCGAGTCTAACACGCTTGGTCTCATCCAATCCTCACCCCACCCTCTGGGTACTACCATTGTACTTCTGGGTGGCGGGTTAGCAATCAGGCCCCCGGCCCTCAGCTACCAAGCCACGCTGCTCCTGAGGGGTGGGCAGACGCTGAGCACGCAAAGAGGCACGTCCACGTCCCACTCGCATTCCAGGCCTGGCAGGGGCCCCACCTCCTCGGTAGAGTCCCCCAGCCCCAGGGATCTCTCTCCCTCTACCCGTCTGGACCACAGACAGATGTTTAATTTTTTTAAAAAAACACTTGCCAATATTGAAAAATTAGGAGCTTTCCCATGCAAATCCAGGTTTCTGGCTTTTCATGAAGAGTGAGAAATGTGACCACATGGACCCACGTTCCTGCGTGGCACGTGTCCGGTAGCCCCACTTCCTCCAGGTGGGGCCCGGGCGGCTCCTGCTGACTGGACACTGTGGTGCTACCTGCCTGGCCTGAAGGCATCTGGCTTGGGGTCCCTCCCCTTGAATCTTTCTCTTTAGGAATCCAATCGTGATGCCTCGGATTACTAGCAAACACTTCCTGTGTGTTTTTTTGTCTGTCCCGTGACAGACAGGGAAAAGCCTTCCACATCTCACAGCCCCTCCTGTCTGGCTGTGTGGGCCTCAGGGTCCATGGCCTGTGCTTGTCTGTTGATTGGATTACTGAAAGCAGGCGACCCCGGACAGAAGTCTGAAGGGATTCAGTGACCCCGGAGAGGGTGTCATTTCCATCATTCTACTATAACGGGGAGGTGTGGACATGAAACACATGCTTATTAAGTTACCACTGTATGCCAGGCATGGTGGAAGGAATCATGCAAAAATCATCTCACTGAGCCCTCATCACCTCCCTGAGATGGAAGTCAACGCCCCCATTTTACAGATGAGGAAAGTCAGCCTCAGGAGAAGTGAAGAGGCTCAGCTAAGGTCAGAACTGGCTCGCTGGTGGTGGAGCCGGGATTCGAACCCAGGTCTGTTGACTCTCACATCTGACTCTTTCCACACACACCCTGGGCCAACTCTCCACGCCAGGCCCCTCTCTGCCAAAGAGAAGACCTTTGCGATGTTTTGTGTCCTTGAAGGCAAACCAAAAGAATTCCCTACAACTCGCTGCTGGCATTTCAAGTATTGGTTTATGGGTTTTTGGTGAGAGCGCGTCCAGGGGCCTATCACCCTCAGTGAAATGGATACTTTTCCAATCAAAGAGTCAAACCAGAACTTGGCTTCTTAGAAAACCACTTGTCTGGAATGCTCGCCAGCCACCAGACGGTCCCACAGTTCAGGTTTTACAAACCGTCTCGAATGTATGGAGAGCCCTTTAGGGCGGAGGGCGGGAATGGCACATGCCTCGCCGTGGAAACACACGGACGGTCGAGTCTTCAGGGCTCCTCGCCCGCCAGGGTCAAGTCCGCCCTTTGCGGCGTTCTCAGGAGTCTCGCTGCCTCGCTGAACCCCAAACGAGCTTTTATTTTACGAGACTTTTCTTTCATGAAACAAAAACAGTAATTAAAGAGAAAGACCTTTTATAAACAAGTGTCTATAGTTCTCGTTTGCTTAACTTTTTCCAACCTTATGAAAAATTGGAACTGAAATCGCCTTCTGAAAGAAGGTTCGGGAAGTATTTTCTTTCAGGTTCATTCAAAATAGGCACACCTCCTCCTCCACCCCTTCCCGAACGCGGCTGTTTCCAATGGTCTCCACCATATCCTGGAGACCAAGAGTGTGGCGTGTTTTCATTATCTCCCACCACAACAATAGGGACGTGCGAATGACTTTGAATGTAATGTGTGACCTAAACCTTCACCCCAAATCCAGATGGAATCCAAGACCCTAAATGGTTTGACTATTCGGGATGAAGAGGTTAGTTAATTCTGTCCAAGAACCAGTTGTGGGCCGGTTAGGGACTGGTTAATTCATTCCAAACGGTCAACTGAGGATGGTGAGCAGACATAACCCGTGGTTCAGAAAGGTTTCCCTTAACCCTTCCTGAATTCTGAGCCGAGGTTTATACAAACAGAAATTATGTGTGGGGTGGAGCACAGCCAGGAAGTCTCTGAGAAAACTCCATCTTACACATTTTCTTCGAGACAGCCAGACATAAATCTTTGAGGATATCCGTCTTCCTAACAGAGTGGCTGGATTTTATGGTTACTACACCCTGGTTAGATTTTAATGGATAAAATACTTTTTTTGAATCCAAGGAAAGGGCTAGTATTCCCTGAGTAGCTAATACAGCCTTTCAAGCAGAAAGAAATGACTATTTTTTAAAAGTCAGAGACTATACTACCAAGGAGAGAAAGGCGTGTGTGTGGTGTATGTGTCTATTTGAGTGGACGAATGAAAGAATAGCACTTTTTGGGATACATTTTCACCTATTTTTGGGATAAGCAAGTTAATTTTTCTGACTCTGAAATAATATATTAAGCTGGGACAGGTTGACTATCTCCAAGCTAAATTAAGGGTAAATATATATCTGTGAACCCAAACTAGAGGTCAAACTATTGCTCTTTGCCGATGATATGATCTTATATCTAGAAAACCCCAAAGACTCTGCCAAGAGACTACTGGAATTGATAAATAAATTTGGTAAAGTCTCAGGTTACAAAATCAATGTACACAAATCAGTAGCATTCATATACTCCAACAACAGTCAAACTGAGAACCAAATCAAAGACTCAATATCTTCTCTGTGCCTTTAAAAACATTATTAATAATAATAAAATGCCAGATTTTTTATCCATGCATTCATTATTGATCCACATACTCAATATTCCTCCCTCTCTCCCTCCCTTTCCTATCCCCGCTTCCTTCCTTCTTTCTCTCCTTCCTATGAATATTTTTCTGAGTACTCACTATGTGCTGGGCACTGCCCTAGGTTCTGTTGAAGTTCCATACAGAGACTACCAGAGAAACTCGCTGATCAATCCAAGCCAGGTTTATTAAACTTGCTGAGCAAGGGAGAGCACTGCCCTGTGAGAGTCTCCTAATATCTCAAAAGGGGAAATTAGAGAAGGGTACTTACAGGGGCCTGGGAGTGGAGATTTGAGGGTGCTCTGCTGGGCACTGGGGACACAGAGACAAAGGACCCCATTTGAACCGAAGTTGCGCACAGCCTGCAGACAGTAGGCAGACTGCCACACCCTAGTGTACAGGTATTATGGCAGATACCGGGGAGCACGGAGGAGGGCCCCAGCCCGAGGTCTATGGAGGGGCCTCCAAAGAATGTCTCTAGAGGAGTAAAATCTTAAAAAAACTCAGTAGTAGAGAAAGAAGTGGGTGCTACAGGCAGGGCAGACCTAAGGGCTCATGAGGAATAGCGAATAGTTCAGACTGGCTCAGGAGGGCAGCGGTGGGAGCAGAGCTGCTGAGGGCAGGAGTTGTCCAGTTAGGTGGCGTGCGTTTTCTGCAGCAGGGCTGTGGGTGGCTCTGGAACCATGGGAAAGCAAGCACACAGGAGGGAGAGCTCCAGGGACACTGGGTTATCAGGGAGCGCTCTTAGGAGAGTGAGGTGGGCGGATTTGGAGAGTTTTCAAAACTGGGTAAATGAATTAAATCCCTACCATTCTCTAAAATAACCAGTTAGCTTAAAAAATATATTAATAATTACATACGGCCAGGTGTGGTGGCTCATGCCTAATCCTAGCACTCTGGGAGGCCGAGGCTGGCAGATTGCTCGAGGTCAGAAGTTTGAAACCAGCCTGAGCAAGAGCGAGACCCCATCTCTACTATAAATAGAAAGAAATTAATTGGCCAACTAATATATATAGAAAAAGTTAGCCGGGCATGGTGGCGCATGCCTGTACTCCCAGCTACTCTGGAGGCTGAGGCAGAAGGATCGCTTGAGCCCAGGAGTTTGAGGTTGCTGTGAGCTAGGCTGACGCCACGGCACTCACTCTAGCCTGGGCAACAAAATGAGACTCTGTCTCAAAAAAAAAAATTAATAATTACATACGAAGGCCCGTCTCTACAAAAATTTTTTAAAAAATTAGCCAGGCATGGTGGCGCACACCTGTAGTCCCAGCTACTTGGGAGAATTGCCTGAGCCCAGGAGGTCGAGGTTCTAGTGAGCTATGATTGGGCTACTGTACTCCAGCCTGGGCAACAGAGTAAGACCCTGTCTCTAAAAAATTATGTATTTGATGGGTTTCCAATCCATTGCAACTTTTAACCTTGCTGAAGCTCAAATTATCCTATCTTTGGGAAGTGGGAGCCTCTTTGAATTGGCTTCTGGCTCCTTTTGATACAACTTTGGTAGCCTTTGATAGCTTCAAAGCTATCTCGTATGTCAAGATATTCCAGGCTCATCTTGTTTATTTCCATTTCCAGACTTGGAGCCAGCCATTTAGCCGAGGAACTCGTTTCTACTAATGGGAAGTAGCATTTAAAGATCACAGTCTGGGTGCTTGGTTGGTGGTGGCTGCAGGGCTACTCGTTGTTTCCAGGCCTCTTCCCTGAAGCCCCTGTGCACATGTGTGCACTTGAATGGACACAGGCACAAATACCTTGTGAGTTTATACTGTTTCCTATTCAAGTTCAGAAGTTCAGAGATTTTACTTAACCTCCTCTATGTTACATTTTATCTACTTCTTCCACACTGAGAATGTTGGTTCTTAAGGACACAAGAGATGGTAAAATCAGAGTAAACCGTACTCACTCATTTGCTTTATTATACATCATACATACAAAAATCTCAAAATAGCAATATTAATGCTACCACCACTGACTAAGATTACTGAAAACAGTTGTGTTTTTCATGTACTAGCTCCATTGCTGCTCATTTAAAAAAATGGTTGTACTGTATTCACACAGATCAAAGAACCATTTTCTACTGTCATCTTTCCCTCTTAGCTCTCATTTAGTCTTAGTTCTACACACACGGTGTCCCTCCAGTTGTTTTTGTTATCTGAAGCTTGCTCTACAGCAGATGCCAGAAAAGTCTCATGGGAATAACATTTTTTTTGAGTTGACAACAGTCTATACCCTTTATACTTAAAGCTTAGTTTTGCTAGATATAAAATCCTGGGCTCACCTTTTCTTCCTGTGCCTTCCAGCAGTTAAGTGTTGGTGTCAAAAAGTCTGATGACAATCATATTTTCTTTCCCTTCTAAGTTACAGGCTTTTCCCTCATATGCTCAAAGGACTATTCTCTTTTCCTTTAAATTTCAGTAATTTTACCAGGGTATAACTTGATATAGGTCATGTTGGGTCAATAAATTCTCAGGTACACGGTGTCATTACTCAATATGCAGTTTAAAATCTTTTTAGCTTAGGAAATTTTCTTGAATCATAAATTTTAGTATTTGTTTTGCTCTCTTGCTTTCATTTTCTTCCTGTGGGAATTCTTTTATCCGTATGTTGGATCTTCTTTGTCTATGCTCAGTATTTGTAACTTTTTCTCAAATTATGTTTTTAAAGATTTTTCTCTCAATTTATTAACATTTACTTTGAATAGTTAATAATAATGACATTGATAATAATAATAATACCGTTTCACATTTGCAGAGTACTTTGCAGTGTGCCAAGAAGAGGATGTATATGATATATGATTCATATATTTTACTCTTATGAGGCTATTGAACTTTTAAGTCCATTTTTCCTGACATCTTTATCTTCTCTCAAATTATTTTTAATCTCTTTTTTTATCTTTTTATTTTTTTCCTCTTTTTTCTATTGTATTTCTTTTAAGGCATTATTTGTTGTGTTCTCTGCACTGTTTCTTCCAGTTCAGTCTTCATTTATAAAATAAATTTTTTCTTTTATTTCTACTTATCTTTTGAGTTCTGCCATCTCATTTATGAGGTTTTAACATTTTGATTTATGTGGTTCTATCATTGCCTTAATGTCTTTTATTTATTTTGAAATAGTGTGTTAGAATTTTGATTTCTTTTTAAAAGGATTTTTATGGTGTGTTCCCATTACCTGTAGTATTATTGTTCTCTTCTTTAATCTCTTTTTTCTTACAGTAACTTTGTACAGCATTTGTTCTTGATGTTTTTTCTGTTGATCATTTTTATGTTAATTTAATTTTTCAGAACGTCTAGAAAGGTAGTTGGTTTAGGAAGCCTTTATAACTTCACAGGTTTCTCCTCCATTATTTTCATGTAAAATTTAAAAATATTGCAGCTAGCTATATTTTTTGAGATTTCCTGGCTATATTTTCCTCCCCCACTTTACCTGTACTTTTTCATTGCTTTGTCTGTTTTCTGTGTCCTGTTTAATTTTGATTTTATTCCCAGCAGTGTCCCCTCAGCATGGGACCCTGTCCCAGAAAGGAGCCCT
The DNA here is from genome assembly GCA_008750895.1 of Mirza zaza. Taxonomy (NCBI): domain Eukaryota; kingdom Metazoa; phylum Chordata; class Mammalia; order Primates; family Cheirogaleidae; genus Mirza; species Mirza zaza. Next base: position 59,706 of record VSMD01094334.1, read on the forward strand.
GGTGGGTCCATTTTGACAGTTGGTAGGAGCTAGATGACACCAATCTCTTCAGGTCTTACTGACAGCACTCACCCCTTATTGAGCTCAGCAAAACCCAGCCTGTTTTCAGTTGCTGTTTTCAAATTGGCCTGTCCCACTTTCTTGTGAAGGCCTCTTGGCTATTTTGGGGTCCTCTTGTACTCAGGGCCATCTAACGCCTTGTTGCTTCTTCCACTTTCTCTCTCATGGGTGCCAATGACATGCAGGTCTTATGGCTATTAGTGCTTTGGGGTTTGTGGGCAGTCATTTTTACCTAGTTTAGTTGTAAATGTTGCATGTGAGTTTTGGATTTTCTACCTAGTTCTTCTATTTTAATATGGGGTTCAAAACTATACATCCATCAGCACTGGCCCTACCTTCCAGAAGCCATATGTACCTTACTTGTGAAATATATTATCTTACAACAGTCCATTGAGATAGATATTATTTTCCCTGTTTTGCAGAGGAGGTGAGTCTTCCAAAGAAGGAACTAATTTATTCCTAAGTGGCAGAGCTGTGACCTGAATCCATGGAACCCTAAAACCTTCTATAATGTGACAAATTATTCGACCATTATCATTCCCATTCTCAACCATCCAGTAAATCTTTAAATGCCTGCTTTGCTCTGGGCACTGTAGAGTAAGCAGTGGACATAAAATGGGAATAATAATTATAGCAAACATATATACAGAATGGGTATAGTTCAGGCTTTGTGCTGAACACTTTCCACACATTATTTCTTTCCATCCATAACCATCACGGTTAGAGATAATTACAGATGAGCAAACTGAGGCTCAAAGAGGTTAATTAGCATAAATCAGATCATATCACACTATTTTGCTTAATACCTGGGGATGGTTCCCTCGTACGCTAGAAATAAAATCTAAAATCTTTATCCTGACATAAAACCCCACTTGGTTTGGCCCCTCTGTATTTCTCTGACCCTGTCTTGACCACTCTCTTCCCCATCCACACACTGCAGCCACCCTGCCTTCTTCAGGTTTTTCGACTGTTCCAAGACCATTCTCATGCAAGGGCATTTGTCCCCCTGTCCCGGCTGCTGCAGGTGCTCTCCCTGAATGTCACAAGCATGGCTCCTTCCTGTAGACTCCCGGCCACCCAGTGTAAAGTAGCCCTTTAGTCGTCCTCTGTCCCCTTATCCTGCTTTATCATCTGGTAACTTCATTGCTCATTAATTTACCTGTTGCCTCTCTATACGTACTAGATCATAAGCATTACAAGAGCAGAGATTGTCCTAGTTTGGGTTCTTTTGAAAGCACGGCCTATGTCAAGGGTTTAGGTGCAAGTAGGTGACCTGGGAATTGATCTCAAGAAGCAGGAGGGAGGGAGCAGGGGGAGTAGAAACGGGAAGGAGGAACAGTCAGTGCAAGGTGTGCTACTGAGATTGCCGGTAGGCAGCAGGGCCTGGGTTTCCCTAGGATCTCGGAAAAGTGCACGTGACATCTCCCAGATGTGTCTTCGTGAAGGTCGAGAGGCTGTAGGATTATCCATCAGCGTTCGCCCCCCCATTGGTTGAGGATAGCCCCCCAGGAGTGCTAGCCCCACACTTGGGTGCTGTGTTTGCAGAAGGTCCCAACAGGCCCTTTCGATGTCGCACAATTGCTTGGGGCAGGAAGCAGAGTGCCACGCGGGGCACCTGGGAGCTGGGACGCTGCAAGCGGGAGGTGAACTTGGGCTTGTATGGCGCTGTCTGCTGTGGCTGTGGCTGGAATGCGAGGGGACAGTGGGGGTGCCCGCTGCAGGACCCCGCCTGCTCTGCTGCCTGCTGACCCTGCGCGGGATAGAGGAACGACTCACTAAGGAGCAGTGAGGGCAGACTTTGGTCTCTAAAGTCAGGGTCTTTAGCTGCCAGGCCACATGGCGTGTGGTCCGTACCCTCCATAATCTCTCCAATTTGGGCAGAGCGGGGAGAGACTCTAGAAGAAAAGTATTTCATATGGACTTTCCAGACACCTGAGGCACAGGGAGGTAAGAGGCTCACCCCAGGCCACACAGTGCCCAGGATGTCAGCGCCAGCCTCTCAGCTTCCTGGCTAAACTGGTCTCCTTGAGATATGGGAGAGCTGCGAAGAGGGTTGGGTGTGACCTTAACCTGTCACCCCATCCTGCTTGGAAATCTGGCTCAAGTGGGATCAGTACTCAGGTGGGCAAGCTGCGTTGGGCTCAACCTGGTTTCTTCTTTCCTGACTTGGGTTTTCCTTGGTTCTTACTGGAATACATGCTTCTACACTGAGGGGGAGCCAAAGGTGACTTCCCAGCCACCAGAGGGGCGAGGAAGCCATTGGTTACGTGTTCAAGTGGGGGGGCAGGGACTTATCACTGCACCCGGTTGGTTGGTGGAGGAGGGAAGGAGGGGTGTGTTCCTCCTCCTTGCTCTGCCGCCCCAGCCACAGCAGCCGGTGGGGACTCAGATAAGCATCTGAGCTCTGGGAAGCCGGTTCCTACTGAATCCAGCCCCCGCACCGGCCGCGGTCCACCCATCCCTAATTTTCATATGAGTTATATTAAAGAGTCTGATGGGAAAGTATGTCTTGGTTTAAAAATAGAATAATACAACAATAAATCAAGAAGAAAAAGCAAACTGAAAAAATGCAGAAAACAGATGAAAAGAAAGGGGAAAAAGTGAACGGTACGAAAATACCCTCCACGCCAGGCACTTCAGATGTGATTTCCTGTGGCCTGCACTTTGAAGACGCCTGCTGTTACGCCATGTGCCGCCTCTGCAGGCCAGCAGGGCAGCCCAGAAAGGCGTGTGGAGACTTGGAGGCCAGGGTGACATCTGACCTGCTTCTGCTCCAGACGCACACACTAGGGACACGTCAGATGATTTTCCGCTTGGTGGAACCGAGCCCCGTGCCTGCCCCACCCACCCCGTGCCCACCCGGCTCTGACACACTTCCTGTTATGGGCGCGGGCGCACAGTGGGGCCGCTCGCTGGGGCACCCGCTTCACGGTGCAGACGACTTCAAAAGCCTCATCTGGCATGCGGAGAAATGATTTAAAAGTGAACTTGGGTGGCTCCCAATCCGACCTGCTCCAAGTAAAGTAGAACGAAAACATACATTATCTCATGTTAAAGAGCAGGCTTCTTTGAAGGCGCTGCCAACTATTTATGAAATCCTAACTTATTGCTGAAAAAAGCCCCCGACAATCCTAGCAACCGCTGGCAAGGCCAAAAGGACATAAACATGATGTCACAGTGCCAAATCCCAAATTGGCCAGGATTGCATGACAAATTTGTAATTCTAATCAACCAGGATCTCAAATGTATGCCCTAAGAATATACTGTCTGCATGAGGGATGCACTTGTCTGATATTAAATTATGCCAAGGAAAAGCAAAATAAACATCTTTTCCAACAGGCTCATTTGGGAGGGGTGAGAGGTGGTGGTATATGAGTGGAAAAAATAACATTTCAATAACATGAGAAAAAAGAACAAATCAAGACGCGACCGATGCAGCCTGCAAAACCGTCCAGCTCAGAGGTTTGGTGCCGAGGAGCTTGCCGTGTGTCATGGGACATGGAAGCCTGGCTGGGTGGGGTGTGGGTGGCGACGGAAAAGGACTCACAGCCCTGTAAGCACCTGACACAGATGGGCTTGAACCTGAGAAGTGTCCCAAGAAGGATTGGGCTCATATTTATAAACCACTAAAATGTTTCTGGTTTGCCAGGCAAGAAATTGGCAGCAGGCATCCTCCAAACATGTGTATGTGTGTGTGAACGCTCGCGGGCGTGTGCGTGCCCGTGTGTCCTGGCCGTCAGCGCGAGGCCAGCTGCACTTGATTATGATCTCCAGCACGCCCACAGCACGCATGTGACCGAGGGGGTGGCATGCTATTAGAAAATGTGATTTGTTAACGCCACACTGTGGAGCTCGGTAACTTCGCCGTCCCTCTGCGCCTGAGAGGGGTATCCTGGGAGGGATGCTATGCGGGGCTGCCCACCGAGTGTGGCCGAGGCAAGGAGGCTGCGTAGGACTCTGCCCCCTTCCTCCCTGCACCGATTCCACCCTGGGGAGAAAAGAAGGACCCACAGGGCCAGCAGTCAAAAACTCCCCATTTCAAGCACTGACTGCTGAACCTGCACAATTATTTTCTTCCTTTTGAGACAGAGTCTCACTCTGTTGCCTGGGCTAGTGTGCGGTGACATCATCATAGCTCACTGCAACCTCAACCTCCTGGGCTCAAGCGATCCTCCTGCCTCAGCCTCCCGAGTAGCAGGGACTACAGGTGGGTAGCTAATGAATGATTCTTTTAACTTCTTGGAACCATTTAATGCAGGGAAACATTACTTTGTTCCTTTCTTAATGACAGGATTATTAATGAAAGTTGAAAACCAAATTGAGATAACATCAGTTGTCATTGCGACAGGCATGATCATTACGAGTATTATTTTTATTGAACAAAGCAAGAACTTCCCATTTCAAACTATCCTCCAAGTTGGCCCTGCCCTGGTGACTGAAGTTTCTGACATTTATCATTGCCTTGGATTAGGCATTGGAAGTTCAAATGCAGATGTTATCAGAAAACAGGAAACATGTTAAGGCACGTCATATGTAGCTGCTCATCTAGCATGGCTCTCAGGCAGCTTTCTCAAACTTTTGGGGCTCATGGAACTCTTTGTGACTCTGATGTGCCATCATAAAAAGCACATCATATGTTCACACCAAATTTACTTGTAATTCCATGGTGTTACTAGATCTGCTGAAATGGGAGTCCAGGGACCTCATACTAAGATATTCTTGCTCTGAAAGTTGGAAGCACATAGACCAGATACATTGTGGATACTTTCAGGAGGGTGAAGTGCAACAGCCGCAGCCTTGGAGGACGGAGGAATACACTGAGGCACAGAGAGGTGAAGTGAGTGTCTCAAAGTAATAGAGCCAATCAATGCTAGAGCTAGGACCAGAACCCAGGGCTATTGGCCTCGTTGTCTAGCTGACTCAAGAAACCTGGACTCAGGACCCCATTCTGCCACTTCCATGTGACCGTGGGCAAGTCATTTAACATTCTCGGGCATGCTCTGCAGTCTTCAGCTTTTTTATCTGTAGCTGCAACATGACTACGTAGTGCAGTTTACTCATCTATGAATGAGGATGCTAATATTTACCTAAGTATTCTATATGACTTTTTTTTTTTTTTTTTTGAGACAGAGTCTCACTTTATTGCCCAGGCTAGAGTGAGTGCCGTGGTGTCAGCCTAGCTCACAGCAACCTCAAACTCCTGGGCTCAAGCAATCCTGCTGCCTCAGCCTCCCAAGTAGCTGGGACTACAGGCATGCGCCACCATGCCCGGCTAATTTTTTCTATATATATATTAGTTGGCCAATTAATTTCTTTCTATTTATAGTAGAGATGGGGTCTCGCTCTTGCTCAGGCTGGTCTCGAACTCCTGAGCTCAAATGATCCGCCCACCTCGGCCT